>SZWC01001831.1:96111-110867 GCA_023375785.1 Penium margaritaceum | reverse complement strand
GTGGACTGGCTCTTGAGCCCGATTTGCATGTCTTGCATTGTTTGTCCACCGATCGATGCGCTACTATTTGTAGCGTCCGGCTCAAGATTCTGCATTGCTAGGTTCAGACAGTGTTGTGTTTGGATGCCTGTATACAAAGTTACGGCCAAAACAGTGGTTTTGAGCTGGTTTTAGGACAAACTGACACTCCCATGTGCGTCACCCGCTATTTGCCGCGACAGGTATTCATGCTATGTGCTTGTCAGTTGTCATTTCTCTTTGCATTACTAAGCTATTGGAGCTTATGAGACTTTGCACGTCTCCCTAACCTGATCCTTGCTGTTTCTTGCACCTGCTTGCTTGCTAGAGTGTTAGCTGACTAGACAGTGTTGCCACGTCAGCAACAACAAGGTTAGGAAGCTTCCTATTAATTTCTCACCACGAGCACGGTAAACCTGCTCAAGTAGGCCTCAAGTGAGTTACCCAGCTGCCTCAAGTTCTTGATCTTGTGGAAGGCACGCTGTGCCTCCTCACGCTGGGTACACTTCTTACGCATGATTGTGTAGAAGGCTTCCCACAACATGGGCTGCCACTCAAGGTGAGGCCTCTACGCACTCCACTCCTTGGCCACGTACTTGAAGAGCTTGTCTTCAAGTCACGTCGTGGAAAGGTTGCCCCCACTGACTGAGTGTAGCTTTGTGGACGCGTAGGATGTGGTCCATGCGGTTCACCCTATCAGTCAGCTTCGCGCCTTTCCGGAATATCTCCAAACTGTGGAGAAAGGACATGTTCATGATCGGCCTCGAAATCGTCGAGGTAGGCAAGTTGTCGCTACAATCGGCAGTGGCATCTACAGCTGCGGCATGCTTCACTTCGTGCTGCATCCAGACTTGGGTCACGCTATGCAATGCCTTGTCAAGGTCGTTACATCGGTGGCTTGCCTCATGGACAGCCAGGCGCTACAGCTGGCGATTACGGTTGAGGTCCGTGATGCTCTGCCCGACGTAGGCTTGCAAGTTGGTAAATGCAAATTTGAGCTCTGATGTCGTCAGAGCATCGGCGATAGCCTCTAGGGCCTCGCCTTGTCCATGCACATGTACCCACTGTAGGAGGGTACGGTTCGTGCACACACCTCCAAGGAGTCCCACCTTTTGGAGGAGATTGTCGTGAGTGACGACGCTCGAGTGGGCGGTGCCCTGCCCCATTGCGGCCACATCGTAGGAAGGGGGGTCTGCCCCTACTCCTCCGAGTGGTGCCGAACCTCCACCGTCGGTGGTGATCTTGAGTTGGCCCACCGCCTCAGCATAAAACTCTGCAGGCGTGCGGCGGTCATCGCGAATTGCCTTCGCGACAACGTCTCCTGGCTCGTTCTCGTGGGAACTTCCCGTGTGGCTACTTTTGGCGCTTTTGCTGCTCAAGGTAACCTCGTTACTGTCGGCAGCTTCAGGCGATGTGGCGAGCGCCTTACCCTTCTCGAGCAATCGGCTCAAGTTCACCGCACGACGATGGCGATGATCGTGATCCTCATCACCTTTGCCATCGTCGCTGTCGTGCTCTTCGTCGGGGTCCCTCTCCCAGAGATCCTCCTCCATCGCGTCGCTCGACACGTGGGGGTCGCCCATGTGCACCTCGACGTGCTCATTGAAAACTTTTCTGGCCTGCGCACGCTTCTCGGTGTTGCCAAGGTTGGCTTCGGTTGCCTTAGGCGGTACGGTTGCCTTTGGATTGGCAACCGTGCTCGTGGCGGCGGCTCCCATGGTTTGGAGTCCGCCGAGGGTGTGTGGTGAGGCCGTCGCCACCTTGCCCTTGTTGGTCTTGGACCGTCTGGCACTTGCCATCTCGTCTCTAATGCAACTAGCACGTGAAAATCGTTGTGAGGATCACCCCACAACTTTGAGGAGGAATCGCCTCCTAAGTCTCGCTCTCACGATCGGTGAGGCAATCATAATTTAAATTTCTACTTTCCTAGGCCGCCACGTCAGCACAAGGGTGTGGATTTTAAACTTGTCTTCCTAAGCTGTGACTCACGGCAATTGGTAGCGACTAGAAAATAGGAAAACAGAAAATTACAATACAAGGAAATGACAAGAAGTGTGAGTACCGCTCACAAATCTAGGACAAAGAGTAGGAGTGGAATTCCTACAACAATTCCTAGCAACTCCTTCACTCCCTCTTCTAACATATTGTTTTCCTCCTGTCTTCTTGTCTTCCTTCGCCTCCTTTTGAGTCTTCTTCACGCGTCTTGTGCCCCTTGGCGGCATCCTCCTTAAGCCGGCGGCGTTGGGGAAGTCGCCAAAAGTCCTCAAGGTGTCGTCCTCCCTCTTTGTAGGGTGTTCTCAGGGCGTCAGAGCCCCTGACCTTGGGAAGAAATGCTGTCCCAATTTTTTGGTTGAAGGAGGGGGGAGGGAACCTTGGAAATGGATGCAAATTGGTGGTTTTGGGGATCGGCACTCCCCACCCCGTCCAAGAAAAATCCACTTAGCTCCCTGGAGTAAAGAAGAAGCTCAAAGAGGTTGACAGGTTGAATTAGAGCTCTTCAAGAGCTTTGAAATGTACTTTTCGGCGCTTGAAACGGATTAGCATGGACGCCATATGCCCCTTTGGCGTTTCTGCTGCTTCTTGCAGCCACCGACGGCGTTTTTGTGTAGCCACCATTTCCGTCAAACCCTTAGTCGGAGAAGTCGTTTGGCTCTGATAGCAATGTAACGAGTCGAGTCTCGAGCTCCTGCTCTTTACTCATCGTCGGAGTTCGCAGAATCGTGTTCTCAGTCCCCGTGAGGAGTTTACCCCCTTTGTAGGACTGAGGGGCAATTGTCATCAACGACTCAGAGCAGGGAGACTTGCATATTTTGAGTCTCCGGAGGCCCATTTACGTTTTTAACCTTACCCCTGGTTTTGGGACCCAAACAGAGGATTTTTATTTTGAATTCATGCATTCACACAAGTTTTCCGGTTCAAAACTCATATTTTGTCCTCAACGAACCAAAGTTTTGTTTTTTACGCGTCGGCACGGGATTTTCGCGTGCGAGGCACAATGGGCGATTTTGCTTCGACTTCTCTTGTACACTTCCCTCGCTCCTTGCTCTCACCCTCGCTCCCCCTATCCCTCGTCCTCGCTTGCTCGCTTGCAAGGAGGGCGGGAGGGGGGGGGGACGAGGGCACGAGGCCACAAGGCCTTGCCCTGGAGGCCCTCGGTTACTCTTGCTACGGTCCTTGCCCTCAAGGCGCGAAGCTATTCTTGCTACGGTGGTGGTAATTGCATGGTGATGCTCTTGCTGCTGAGGTCACGGTGACGTCTCTCTTGCCAATGTCTACAACGACGGGTCCCAAGATTCGGATGTTGCCGTGAATCCCATTGCTACTGCCGGTGTTGTGTTTCTACAGCATACCTCAGCGAGAGAGAGAGATCTCGTTGCTCTGATACCATGAAAAACTGCTAGGAAGCTTCCTAGCCTTCCTCCTGCTAACGTGGTGACTCTGTCCAGTGAGCTGGCGCACTAGCAACCAAGTGCAAGAAATAGGAAGGGTTAGGCTAAGGAGACACGCAAAGTCTCATGAGCTCCAATAGCTTTGTAGTGCATAGAGAAATTAAAGCTGACAAGCACATTGAACGAATACCCGCCGTGGTGCACATCAAGTGACGCACAAGGCAGTGCTATTTTGTCTCCAACCAACTTGAAACCACAGCTTACATGCATCCATATGCAACACCGTATGAACCTAAAGATGAAGAATCTTGAGCCAAACGCTAGGACTAGTCACACGCATAGGTCCGGCAGCAATAAGTGGACAGACAATGCAAAACATGTAAATCGAACTGAAGAGCCAGTCCACCAAGAAAACTCTAGCGATTGTAGAAAAACTGCAAAGCACCCCAAAAAGTGTTGATTTATGGCGTGTGGTGACCTCTGGCCTCGCTGCACACACTCCACTGACACTGATGCAGGTGAATGAGACAAAGACCAACGTCCCAGCAGCGTCTCCACCAAGACGAACCATGGCATGGATCAAGAAAAGCTTGCCAACCTCACCTGTATGGCTCACATGCATTCAAGCACGATAGGCCATGAGAATAACCGGGATCGCCCACTAGCCAGATATCTGCTTGGCACACCTACACTCTGGTAGAAAATTGTCTTGTGGGTAGGTTGGATTGAATCCCCCAGGTTCGAGGGTGGCGAGCGAGATCGAGCTCGCTGCTTGCTCGCTCGCTCTCCCCTCCCCGTAACAGCTCTGTTGCTTGTTACTTCGTGACTTCTATCTGTTGTTCCCTTTTTGGACCTCTCATTGCAGTTTGACAGCACTCTGTGGTTCTTGACCTCCATACATGGTGCACCCGTCTTGGTACTTGCTCCACTGTGTTCCTGTCTCTTCTTCCACTACCTACTTGTATCAGAGCAAGTGCAAGAGAGACGGACATTGGATCGACCTGCCGTCCGTAGATCCACGGCCTGTGGAGCGACGACCTCTCTTGGCATCTCGCACCCACTCCACTGTAGCCCTAAGTCAGAGAGCCTTTTCTTGCTCTCACCTCCACCTCTCTCTCTCTCCTTCTATGCCCGTCTCCCGTCGCTGACCACGGGCAAAGAACTTTGCCCCTTTCGGCGACGATCTACCTCTTGCAGCAGGAAACAAGAAAGGGAGGGAGGGGACACTCTCTCATCTGCCACCCTCTCACTCAGCACTGTCCGCCATCGGCACAACGTCAGTAACAACGTGAACCGGCAGACTTAGACGGCGTTGTAGCTGTCTAAGCTAAGACGTGCTAAGAGGCTGCCAGCACCGCCTCCTTTGGCGGCTCCTCCGAGACAATCCCACCGTAGACAACACCTGCATTGTGAGCAGCAACAGCTGCAATACATTAGCAGCAGATGCTGCAGCAGCAACGTGAGCAACAACAGCACCCGCAACAGCAGCAGCAACAACAGCAGTAGCCGACGCAGTAGCGGTAGCAGCAGCAACTCAGCAGAAGCAGGTCTAGCTAGTGTGCACTGATAACAGCAGCTGCACCACACTAGCAACAGCAGTAGCAGCAGCTCAGCAGCACCAGTTCTAGCTGGTGTGCACTGACAGCAGCTGGAGAAGCAACAGCAACAGGAACAGCGGCAGCAGACATAGCTGCCGCAGCAACAGCAACAACGTGAGCAGCAGCAGCAGTTCAGCAGTTCAGCTAGTGCACACCCACAGTAGCAGCTGTAACATATTCGTAGCAGACCTAGCAACAGCAACGTGAGCATTAGTAGCAGCAGCAGCTCAGCACCAGCAGCGGTTCAGTAGTTCAGTTAGTGCACACCCACGGCAGCAGTGGCAACACATCCGCAGCAGAAGCAGCAGCAGCAATGTAAGCAGCAGTAGCAGTAGCTCAGCAGTTCAGCAGTTTAGCTGGTACACACCCATGGCAGCATCAGCAATTCAGCAGCAGTAGCAGGTTTGGCAGACTTACACGTACCGCAACAGCCGCAGCACCTGTCGCATTATGTTGTGTTCGTCACGCTGGCGCAAACCGGCAATCAGATCGTGCTCTCCCCCGGCATGTAGTACGAGGGGAGACTGCCACAGCATCACAAGTGTTGTTGCAGAGGACTGAGGGGTGACCGCAAAACCAAGATGGTCGTATCCACGTTTGCAGCAACATCTTGTCAACGTTCGGTAAGCGCGTCTCCGCCTCTCACTCCCGGGGGGGATCCGCTTTGGCAGGACGCGTCCGAATTTGCTATGGACCAGTTGCACCCAGCGCTCACACACGACGTCGTACGTCTTGTGAGTGCTATCACTCGCACAACGTCTACTCTCATTGACGCCGCAACAGCACCTACAGCCACTTTTGCCGCCGCAGCTAGAGCATCGCGTGCTCCTACCTTGATGTCGGCAAGGTAGGCTACGGACGCTTACACAGAAGCAGCAGCTGCTGTTGGTCCCATCGCGGCAGCCGCTGCGAACATAGGCACACAGGTTTCTATCGCAGCATCTGCCATTGCCTCTGCCATAGCCGCAGCTGCGTCAGCAACATCAGCAGTTGTAGTCTCTGTTTGTAGTTCTACAGCCGCAGCAGTTGCCGCATCAGCATCTGCACCATCAGCTGCTTCCAGCCTCGTCACGGCGGCAGTCTCCATCATAGCCGTCGTCATCACCTTCTGTGCCGCCTGCACCACCGGAGTTCTTGCCCTGACGGTGCCCATCGTCTCCACTGTCTCTGTCTTGTCTGCCTTCACGACTGCTGCTATCCCACCTCTTCTTGTCTTTCTACGTAGCCCATCCTCCTGACTTGGCTTGGTGCATTCTGTACTTGCTTGCATGCTTCTCTTGCCTCCTGTGCGTGGCTTGTCCTGTCTGACTCGGGGTGGGCTGTCCTGCAGCATCGTTCTCTTTTGCCTCAGGCAACCCCATATTTCCCACGCCCACTGGGGCCGAAATCTGTCCGGCAGAGCCCCCACGTCGTCACCATGCCCGGTGACGATGAGTAAGTCATTGCTGCTCTTCAGCGCCAGCTGGCCCTCGCTCGCGAGTCCCAGTAGGAGGCTGAGGACCGGTTAAGCTTGCTGAGGACAACCGCGCTGCTTTCGCTGATGAAGTGGCTACTATTGTCCTTCGCCGCCTCCCTGCTGCGTCGGCTGTTCCCCCTGCCGGTGCCACTCTTCCGGCTGCCACCACCTCTGCCTCTAGCACCTCTGCTGCTCCTCCCACTAACACTGTCGCTACTGCCACGAAACCGCCTGCGCTCCGCCAGCATGACTTCTTTTCTCAGGCGCATGCGCTTACCTTTACCCTTGCTTTCTCCTCCTAGGAAGTGCGCTTCAGTGCCTGGGCTCAAGGAGAGCAGCTATGGGAGTACTACTCTCCTGCTGTTGATCCCTTCACACCGTTTGCTGCTGAGTCCGCTCATGCAGTCTCAGCTCTCATTGCTGCTGCCCCTAAGTCACTGATTGATGACGTCGGCACCTTCAATGCTGACCCTGCTGTCCAGCGACTTGCTGACCCCATTGGCGCATACGCCATGCTGCGTCGCCGTACCACTGTCACTGGACAAGCCGCACAGAGCGTGCTTACAGTCCAGTTCAACATGCTTCTTATGCGTGCTGATGAAACCGCCTATGCCTATTGGGCTCGTGGTCTGAAACTCCTTCGTGAGCTTGACAAAGCGGCACCTGGCCAACTCTCCGCCGTTTTGACCATGGTCAATGGTCTTATTCCTGAGTTGTCAGATCTCCTTCGTGAGCTGGAGCGCCTTGCCTCGCTCCCAGTTCCACCCAATTCACCTCCTAGGGTTGGTGCTCTCTGGGACTTTACGTTAGAGCGTCTTGCGGCTTGGTGGACTAGCCTCCAGAACAAGCGCCTCCACCGCTCTGCCGTCGTCGTTATCACTGCACTTACCACTGCTGCTGCCCCCTCCTCCTCCTCTGTAACTTCCTTTACCTCCGCCACTTCTTCCTCGTCCTCCCCTGCCTCTGTCCTCTCCTCCCAAGGTCGTGGAAAGGGAAATGGGAAGGGCAAGGGCAAAAGCAAGGACAAGGGCGCTTCAGCTTCCTCGTGGGCGCCAGGTACTGCTGTGTGTTGGAACTGTGGCTATGCTAAGCATTCTGCTCGTGCTTGTGCAGCTTCCCCGGATGACCTTCGCCTTGCCTGGGCCATGCGCGCTCACTGGGCCCGCACCACCAACTCCTCCGCATCATCGTCCTCTAATGTCAGTGTTCCATCACGCTCCACCACCTCACTCCTGGCTCAGGCTCACGCCGCCTCCGGTGTGACCTCACCTTCGATTCCTACCTCCTATCCCTGGGGCTTGCCACCTCCCTACGGCGCCGCTGTGTATGCTGGCCCCCCGTCACCAGCCTACGCTGCTCCATCATGGTTCCCCCCTTCCATCGGCGCGTCTACTCCAGCTCCGCCGACGTCTGTGGATGGTGATCACGATGATCGTGAACGCCACCTTGAGCAGTCTCTCCTTCAGCTCCTTTGCCTTCGCGGTCTGGGAGGTGAGAGTGTTGCACCGGTGGCCAGAGGTCTTGCGTGTGAGACTGATAGTGTCCTTCGTGGAGATGCTCCTGGTCACGTTCTGGGTGCCTTGTGTGCGTCTGTTCCGTGGATTGAGTATTGGCACACCGACTTTCTCCCTCGTGGTCTCTCCCTCTATACATTGTCCTCGTCCTCCATTGGCACTGTTGCCATGTCCACTGTGCACCCTTCCGCCTGTGTGTCTCGTGGCCTCTGGGTCCTTGACTCAGGGACAACGCACCACATGACGTCAGTGCGTTCCTCGTTCGTCTCGTTGGGCCCCGTTGGGTCTGTCCGTTTTGTCCATACTGGGTCTGGGTAGTTGCTGCATGTTTAGGTTGTGGGTGTCGTGCGCTTTATTGGACCCAGGGGTGCTCTGTACTTGCTTGATGTTCTGTACGTGCCTTCGCTGGAACTCAGCCTGCTGTCTCTGCCATCCCTGGATGATCAAGGTATGGACTTCACTGCTAGCCGTGGTGTCGGTAACGTCTGTCTCCGTTCCACCCAACGTGCTGTGCTCCGTGGTGTGAAGTGTGGCCAGCTCTATCAAGTTCCCTTGCACGCCCCCTTTGCTCTTGCTGTCAGTTTCGCTCTTGCTCACGTTGCCCCTTCTCTCGCTCTTAGCCTTGTACGTCTCTTGCATCGTCGCCTCGGTCATGTCCACACTGATGCCCTTTACAGCATGTTGCGTCTCCAGCCCGCTCTTGGTCTCTCGCCCTCTACCTTCCATGCCCCTTGCCCTACCGATTTTCTAGACTGTGCGCAAGGAAAGATGCATCGCTCTCCGTTCTCTCCTTCTGACTCACCCTCCACACATCCCTTGGATCGTGTGCATGCAGATGTCATGGGGCCTTTGCCTCATGACCTCTTAGGTGACATTGGTCACTATGGCTTGTGCATTACCGATGACTTTTCTTGCTTCCGCTGGGTGTTTGCTCTTCGTCAGAAGAGCGACGTCTGTTCTGTCATTGAGTCATGGCTCGTTCAGGCCGAACGTGCCTGTGAGCGTTCGTTGCGTGTCTTCCGAAGCGACCGTGGTGGTGAATTCCTTGGTCCCACCGCTCATCTACTCGAGTCTCGTGGGGTGTGCCTGGAGACGTCGGCTCCTTACACACCCTAGCAAAACGGTGTCTCTGAGCGTTGGAACCGGACACTTGTCGACGACGTCCGAACGATTCTGTCTGAGTCCGGTCTGCCGCCGCTCTTTGCCTTCGAAGCCATGTGCTACATGACATGGGTCTGGAACCGTGTTCCGCACGGCCCCCTTCCCCGCACCATCACACCCTTTGAGCGCTGGCATGGCAGTCAGGCTGATCTGCGCCTCGCTCGGGTCNAGCAAAATGGTGTCTCTGAGCGTTGGAACCGGACACTTGTCGACGACGTCCGAACGATTCTGTCTGAGTCCGGTCTGCCGCCGCTCTTTGCCTTCGAAGCCATGTGCTACATGACATGGGTCTGGAACCGTGTTCCGCACGGCCCCCTTCCCCGCACCATCACACCCTTTGAGCGCTGGCATGGCAGTCAGGCTGATCTGCGCCTCGCTCGGGTCTGGGGCTGCATCGCGTCTGTCTGGCTCCCGGTGGATCTCCGTGATGGGAAACTGTCCCCTCGTGGTCGTCTGTGCCCCTTTCTCGGCGTGTCAGCCCAGTCCAAAGCCTGACGGTTTTAGGACCCTGTCCGGCAGCGTGTCGTCGAGTATCGCGATGCTTTCTTCTTTGAGTGTGTCTTCCTTCGCGATCTCGATCGCCTGCCTCCTGCCTCCTCCCTCCTGCCTCTCTCTTGGCTGAGGGAGGATGTCGGTCCTGCCGGTCCCGTAGTCCCTGGTGCTGCAGCGCAGCTCTCACCCTCGGTACAGTCCTCGTCGTCAATGCCTGTCCCTACCTTCTCTATGTCTTCCTTCCCTGCCGTGTCACCCAGCCCCTCTGACACACCATCGTCTCCCAGCACTGACGCTATCCAGTCTACCTCATCTCCCGCTGTCCCGTCCAGCCCAGGCACACCTCCCGTTGCTTCTTCGCCCGCGGTCTTTCCCGTCCGGGTGTCTGATCCACCTCCGCCTGTCCCCACTAGTTCTGCTCCTATTTCACCCTTCGTCCTGGGTGGACGGCTTCGTGCCTTACCCAACCGTTGTACCACTTCCACAACATCGGCACGCCCTCCTCCCTCTCAGTCTGCGCCTCAGGCTGATCACTCGCCTGTTCTTCCCACCGGCATGGAGGCATTGGGCCTAGCTACAGGGATCATCCATCCTAGTTCTGCCCTCGGCTATACGCTCCTCGCCTCCGAAGCTGGAAGCTGCAGTGTTGTACAGCACTGCCGAGTGTCACGCCAGGTCGGTCACTACTGCCTTGCCCTCTGAGCCGACAACCGTACGTCAAGCCCGTGTAGCCTCCGACTCCCAGCAGTGGGAGGCTGCCATGCGTGACGAGCTCAACGCCCTTGGAGCTCACTCGGTCTATGAGCTTGTCGATCTACCACCTAGGCACAAGGCCATCGACGCCCGTTGGGTATTTTGGCGCAAGTACAAGCCCGACAGTGCACTCGAAAAATACAAGGCACGTCTCACAGCAAAGGGTTTCTCCCAGGTCCCCGGCGTCGACTTCGACGAGACGTTTGCACCGGTCGGGCGGTATACGACTGCCAGAGCACTGTTAAGTCTTGTGGCTCATCACGACTGGGAGCTCGAACAGATGGATGTGAATAATGCGTTCCTCCATGGACAGTTGGACGAGGAGATCTACATGGTCCAGCCTCCCGGATTATCTGACGGCACAGGCCGAGTCTGGCGCCTGCGAAAGGCCCTCTATGGCCTGAAACAGTCGCCACGGTGTTGGAACCAAGAGATTAATTCCACTCTTGAGAAAGGGGGTTACCGACGTAGTACGGTGGATCCGTCGCACTTTGTCAGTCCACCCTCCGCCCCATTTGTTGCTGTCCTCGTCTACGTGGATGATCTGCTAGTAGCATCCCCCAGTCAGACCGCTGTCCAGTCAGTGAAGACGCTTATGTAGTCCACGTACAAGATGAAAGACTTGGGCCCTGCTCGTGTCTTCTTGGGCATGGAGCTTGAGCGTGATCGTTCTCGTCGCACGCTCCATGTTCACCAAGCTGCATACATCCGTAGCCTGGGGGAGCGTTTTGCCTCACTGCTTCAGTCCACACCCACAGCGTCCACGCCCATGATCCCAGCAGGTCAGAGGCTGTTGAAGACACTCGATGTGTCTAAGCTGGGGGAGTCAGTCGATGTAACCGACTATCTCCGCGTCATTAGGTCACTGATGTATCTGGCGACCACGACCAGAGCAGATATCGCCTTCTCCGTGAACTTCCTGGCCCAGTTCTCCCAGGCTCCCCGAGCTCGACACATGGAGGCTGCACTACGCGTTGTCCGGTACACCCTCTCCACTGCACGCACTTGGTTGTGTTATCGTGCACAACCATCTATTGTTGTGGATGGATACACGGACAACGATTGGGCACATGACACTAACGCACGCAGCCGTACAGGTTACATCTTCCTCCTTAGCGGGACCGCAGTTTCGTGGAAGAGTGGTAAGCAGGGTTGTGTGGCACGCAGCTCACGTGAGGCTGAGTATGTTGCTGTGGGCACAGGCACTTGCGAGAGTGTGTGGTTGTGTCGCTTACTACAACAGCTTGGCGTCCCCATCTGCTGTATCACCTTGCGCTGTGACAATCAAAGCACTAAGGCGATTGCTGAACATGATGGCATGCATCACACACGCACGAAGCACATCAATGTTGAGCATCATTTTGTACGCGAGTGCATCGCTACAGGTGATGTCCAGATCGTCTGGGTAGATACACGACAGCAGCGTGCCAATTTACTGACGAAGGCACTCAACAGCAATGTCTTCAAGGCTGCTGTGCATGCTGTTGGATTGTTGTGTCCGCGTGGTGATCCTGGCTGAATGGCTGTGACTAGTGCTTGCATCGTTGTCTGTCACTCCTTGTGACACTCGTTTGTGAATGTCCGTGTGTGTCACTGTGCGTCGGCTATGGGTCATGGGGGAGAGACCCTTGTCCCTGTGCGTACGTGGTCACGTGTGTGTCGGCTGCGAGTCATGGGGGAGTGCTGATTTATGGCGGGTGGTGACCTCTGGCCTCGCTGCACACACTCCACTGACACTGATGGAGGTGACTGAGACAAAGACCGACGTCCCAACAACGTCTCCACCAAGACGAACCATGGCATGGATCAAGAAAAGCTTGCCAACCTCACCTGTATGGCTCATGTGCATTCACGCACGATGGGCCATGAGAATAACCGGGTTCGCCTACTAGCCAGATATCTGCTTGGCACACCTACACTCTGGTAGAAAATTGTCTTGTGGGTAGGTTGGATTGAATCCCCCAGGTTCGAGGGTGGCGAGCGAGATCGAGCTCGCTGCTCGCTCGCTCGCTCTCCCCTCCCCGCAACAACTCTGTTGCTTGTTACTTCGTGACTTCTATCCGTTGTCCCTTTTTTGGACCTCTCATTGTACTTTGACAACACCCTGTGGTTCTTGACCTCCACACATGGTGCACCCGTCTCGGTACTTGCTCCACATTGTTCCTGTTTCTTCTTCCACTACCTACAATCAGTGGACAGACAACGCAAAACATGTAAATCGAGCTCAAGAGCCAGTTCACCGAGAAAACTCTAGCGATTGTAGAAAAACTGCAGAGCACCCCAACAAGCACCCCGGACTTTGTGGCAGCTGTCTGGCAGCTTTTGGTGGGTGGAGCCACCACCCGTCGGTGGTCAGGCGTGAGCTTGGTCTGCATTAGGGATTTACACGAGCATGGACATGAATGAGTGGTCATAGTAAGCTATACAAACACATGAGGACTACTTGCATCACAACAACCAAAATGCCCTTGTCCAAGCAATTTGAGAATCCTGAGACGGATGAGTGGTGGACCACAAATGCAATGATGAATGTGCCTATTGGCGGATTATAGGACTTTGTATATTTGTGAATTGACACCTTTCCCTTACTTTGTCTGTCTTGGCTATTCTCATGGGAGAGCTGATCCTTAGGTATAATAATGTCATGTAGATAAAAATGGGATCCAAAACGAAAATCAGATATGAGGTGCACATGCATTTTGACGTTTCATTTTCTTGCTCATCTCACTGCTTGAGTCAGCTACTTCCGCACAAATAACAGTGTTGCTTCATATTCCAAGAAAAAAAAAATAGATATGAACTCATTTGGACGAACGAAGGACTGCCCCCCTCTTTACGTTAAGACTCTGCCCATGGAGCAGTGCTAGGAAGAACACTCGAGATACACATGCAAGTACTTTCCCCATCAGCTGAAAATATAGATTTATTAATTTAGTTTTATTTAAATATGATACTTTAACATTATTGGATTGAGGGGGAGTTTATGAAGTTTATGCTTGATTTCCCTTAACTTTGACGTTCAACAATCCAAAAATATGTTTTAATGATTATAAATTGTATTGAATTTTTATTTATTTATAAAATGTTAAAATTTCAGACTTTCGGTGCCATCCATCTTTCATTTCAACCTCAATCTTTCTTATCACATCAGGATCATTCGTGGAGCTGCCTGGGTGATGTCCCCGTTCTCCCTTACTTCCCCCTCCTTAATCAGGCGAACAAGTACATGTCCTCGTTCTGAAATGTCAAACGCCACGTGGAGATGGCGCTGCTCATGGCCTTTTTCGGCGCTGCATCCTCGCGGCGCCGTAGTCAGGTCGTGTGCGAGGAGTGAGGCGGCGAGCGAGGGGAGCCAAGTATCGGACGGTCTTTGCTGACCGGCATCCTGACGGTCGTCGGGGCTGCTCACGACGAGCGTTTGCTGGAAGTGGATGAATGTAAGGCTCCGTTGGGATCGTTCCACGGATATTCTTTGCGTCTGTTGTCGTCGATTTTTTTATGACTTTTGACAGCTGCCGAGTTCGATCGAGGGTGTTATGATTTTCATGGTTTGTTGGCCTTCGACCGCACCAAGTGAACCATGCCGGCTTCTGATTATTTTTTCGATGGCTTCACCTCTCATCGCTTATGAGAGGCTTCAGTTCGTAGTGGATGTGCGTCGGCTTTCCGAACTGGAAGTTAGACAGGAAGAATAGTCAGAAAGGAATTGAACGAACGGCTCCCTTACTACCCAAGACTCTGGCTAGGCACGAGGGCTCTTTTGAACACAACCAGACAGTGAGGCAAATCCTCTATCCACCTGGGAACTCCAAACCTTCGCCGCAACGAACGACCGAGTGCTTGCCCGTTCTCCCACGCTCGCGCGTGTACAGCTCAGAAGACGTCGCTCCGCGTACTCGGAAGCTTCCCACACCTGCCGAGCACCTCCAGCTTCCGGACGTCTCCAGCCCAACCACTGCCGCCGCGATGCCGGCCTCGGTAGCATCTCCCGCGATGGCCGCCGTGCCGGCTGCCGCCAGGGCCGCAGCCACCACTGCCCTCCGCAAGCAGCAGCCGCTCCCGCATGCGTCCCTTGTCGTCTTGCGTCGGCCCACGGTCTCGTCGGGCTCCTGCTCCTGGTTGAGCCAGCTGAACCAAATGCAGCAGCAGCAGCAGGCCGTTGGCGGCAGCAAGGGCGAGCGAGGATTCGGCAGTGCACGCGGCAAGCGGCAGCCTGTCGCGCATGCGATGGCCACCAGCTCAAGGGCTGCAGGTGAGAATGGCAGCCATGGGAGTTGAACGTGGACCTAAGCGAGGTTCTTCTACCCACTGCATCGTTGTTTTTCCGTTCATATTGTATGACATTATTGTGCCTGGGTCGGGGGGGAAGGAGGGG
>SZWC01001831.1:75366-85689 GCA_023375785.1 Penium margaritaceum | reverse complement strand
TGTTTAGGGAGAGCGTCCTAGTGGCTCCATTACTCCTTCTGTGACATGTATGGTGCATTCTTGCAGCTCTGTTTTCCCATACGTGTTTACTAGAGTTTTCTCGGTGGTCGAGACCCGGGCACTTGGTGGTTTGTACCAGTGCACCGGGAGACCACATAGAAGTCTACCGCATAGTCTCTGACAAGTGATGCACTCTTTCATGGTCGAGACCCGGGTACCTGGTGGTCTGTACCGGTACCTCGGGAGACCTAGCACTGATTACCCTAGTCTTGTTGACCCCCTGTCAGACTTGTGTAGTTTGCATGTGGCTGAGACCCGGACGCCCGGTTACGTGTTCCGGCATCTCGGGAGGCCTAAACTTGCCTAGCTTGGCTAGCCCGTGATGCTAGTGTGTCACCGTAGAGTCTGGTCGTGTTTGGGGTACATTGGATATTTTCTTATCGGTCGAGACCCGGGCACACGGTTGACTGTTCCGGTGCCTCGGGAGACCTCCAGTGTGTGGTTTCATGTTCTGGGATATGTGTATTCCCCGTCTGTGCCTTTTGGTGCGGCGGGGATGACGGGGCCTGGTGGGCTAGCCGCCAGTCCCCAGTACATAAGCTCATCGTAGAGCTCATTGTATTCCTCTCCTTGATGCTTAATTCATTTGTTCCAGACTTAGCCAAATCTTGGCGCTGCACTTCTCTCGCTCACCACCAGAGCTCATGTCTCTTCCAACATGGGCCTACATGCCCTAGACTCATTTTAGCACAAGACACGCCATGGATGCGGTAAGATGTTTGCCTCAGAACTCAAGTTGCACCAAGACAAGAAAAGTGAGGGGGATCAAGAGTCTTAGAAGCCGGTGAGCACGCACCCGCATCAAGCAGCACACTTGCGTGTGCACGTGTCGCCATCCTGAAGTTACCTGGCAATTTCTTGGGTAAATGGTGTAAGACGGGGCGGGTGAGCATGAGACAACATGAGACACGCCATGAATGCGGTAAAGCTTGTCTTAGAACTCACGACTCAGCAAGAAGGTTAGAGTGGGGAGAGCGAGCGAGCTAAGCACCCGTGAGCACGCACCCAAACCGAGCATCACGCTCGGGTGGGTCGAGCCCGACCACTCGATATTAGACCGAGGGCAGCTACTCACTAGTGCACGGCCAAAACCGGCACGGTGGCCCCCTAAGGATCAGCACCCGGGATATATGCAACTCCCCCCAAAACACTCAAAGGCAAGAAACAATGATGCAGGGCATGGCAGTGAGAGTGTACGAACCCTAGCATCTACCGCATCACAGAATCATGGAAAGTCATGCAATGACCATGTATGTGCTAGAAGACACTCCTGGGTCCAGCATCAGCTTCATGATGCCAGAGGCTCCCGACAAGGTGGGCTCGCATGACGTCTCCCTAGGTAAGGCCATTGTCATTCAATCTGTACATGTGTGTGTGCAGAGTGTGGGAAACAAGAGGGCATAGAGCTGTGAGTGGCCAACGTACTTCAACACTCCCCCATGACCCGCAGGCGAGCAACCCACGTACATGAAGAGAACAGCAAGAGGGATTGAAGAGGGGTACCAGAGATGCACCGTGCAAATCAACCTGGGTCATGCAAACAAATGAGACCAACAGAGTGAACAACACTTTTGAAGACATTTCGACTGAGGGCCTTAGTGAGAAAGTCAGCTCTCTGAGATCGTGCATCCACCCAAGCAACTTGGATAGTGCCAGCAGCAATGCATTCACAAACAAAGTGATGCTCCACATTGATATGCTTGGTGCGTGAGTGATGCATGCCACTGTTCTTGTTGGTTTCTTGCGCTCATTGTGCTCTGTTGTGTCCTCCCGGCTTGTGTACATCGGCGTGCAGATGACTGACGGCGAGACTCGACGCTGATGGAGTGTCGTCCGGTGGAGCCGACGTACGCTGAGGCCGTCTTGCAGTACGCTGGAGTCCCCTCTCTCCGGCGACGTGCTCAGCTCCATCGGCAGGCCTCCTCGGGGGTCGCGCTGTCGACAGTCACTGCCACCGCAGTCGTTGTCTGCATGCGTCCAGCGCGCACTGTCGTGCCTGCGTCGTCATGCGCTGCCTAGGGTCCCAGTTGCATGTTGTTTGGCCCTGTTTGGCAGCATAAACCGTCGTGGGCACTGCCTGGGTTCAGGCTGCCATAACTCCTCGCTACTATTTTTCTAGCAGATTCTGACCGCACGGCTGCGTTCGCAGCGTCGGTATTATGGTATGGTCCAGTTTTCAGGCAAAACGGACGACGCCCGGGTTATGGGTTGTCGGCCGTCTAGCAGGCCTCACAGAGAAAACCTGCCAGCCTGAAATCAGCTGTTTTCTGATTGGCTGATGAACTAAGTAACAAGCTCTACAGAGCTGGGGGGGGGGCCTAGAACTTGGAGGGGTCTCCCATTGTTGTTCATTCTTGTTTCCTAATCAGTTACCATAAGTTTTCAGCTGCTTTCTGGCGCTAACTCTGGCGCGCGCGTTTCTGAGTAACAAATCCAGAGCTTCCAGACTTAGACTCTAGAGCAGCAGACTGAGGGGGCAGCTGACTTAAGCAACTAGCATGGAAGCCCGCACGCTGCATCAACAACGCTGCTGCCCCAACCTGCTGCATAGTTTTCTCTCTTGGTATCAGAGCCAGAGCGTAGCAACAGTAGCAGAAGACTGGCGAACAGGTGCCAGACAACGCCGGCGGACCTCGATACGCGCCAGTGCAGGGGAAATGCTGCCGGATTTTTTTCTGACAGCATTGACCCTCCTGGTGGCGGCGTCAGATTTTTTCCCACGGCCACTGGGCCAGGGGAAATGCTATCGAAATTGTTCGGCAGCACTGACCCCCACGCGTGACGCGAGGAGGTGAGCGGCGGGTGGCGTCTGACGTCTGTGGGCGACGACGCACGCGGCAACGTCACCCAGGTGCAGTGACTGGCACCACCGGCAGCAGTAGGCAGAAGCAGCAGCTCGTAGCAGCCCGCAGCAGCAGCAGCTCGCAGCAGCAGCAGTAGCAGCCCGCAGCAGCAGCAGCTCGCAGCAACAGTAGCAGCAGCAGCAGTGTGCAGCAGCAGCAGCAGCCCGCAGCAGCAGCCCGCTGCAGCAGCTTGCAGCAGCAGCAGGCAGCAGCCGCAGCACGCAGCAGCTGCAGCACCGTGCAGCAGCAGCAGCGGGCTGCGGCAGCTGCTGCAGCAAGCTGCAGCAAGAGCAGCTGGCCAGCTGCTAGCCGCTGCTGCTGCTGCCCGCTGCTCGCAGCGAGCGAGCAGCGAGCAACAGCCCATTGCTGCCAGCGAGCAGCAGCTCGCTGCTGCTAGGCGAGTAGCAGCCCGCTGCTCGTAGCAGACAGCGGGCTGCTGCCCGCTGTGACAAGGAAAAAAAAAAAGGCAACAAAAAAAAATCCCCCAACCCCGCAGCTCGCTATAGCAGCCTGCAGCTGCAGCGAGCAGCTGCTGTAGCACGCAGCAGTTGCAGTAGCGCTCAGCAGCAGCAGCAGCCACAGCAGCTGCTGCAGCTCGCAGCACTAGCAGCTGTAGCTACAACTGTAGCAACATCAACAACAGCAGCAGCAGCTACAGCAACCGCAGCACCAGCAGCAGTAGCAGCAGCAGCAGCAACAGCAGCAGCAAACACCTGTAACAGCAGCAAACAGTTGTAGCAGCAGCAGTAGCAGCAGCAGCAGTAGCAGCAGCAGCAGCAGTAGCAGCAGCAACAGCAGTAGCAGCAGCAGTAGCAGCAGCAGCAGCAGTAGCAGCAGTAGCAGCATCAGCAGCAGTAGCAGCTGCAGCAGCATCAACACCAACAGCAGGAGCGGTGGCCCCAACATTCGCCGCTGCTGACGTCAGCACCCTTCTGCTGACATCACTGCTGACGTCACTGGTGATGTCATCAACAAAAAAAACACAAAAAAAGGGAGTGAAAAAGGTGGGGAGAAAGGAAAGGGGGAAGCCAACCTAAGGGGTGGATAGAATTCCCACCACCCCTTCTTTTGCTGACATCAGCCAAAGCAACAAAAAGAAAACAACAAAAAAAAAACAAGGGGCACCACACCATGGCCGGTACCCCTAGTGAGGAGGGGTCCTCCTCTGTTGGGGGGACCCCTACCCCTCCTTTCCTACAACGCCTGCAGCAGCAGCAGCAGCAGTAGTAGTAGCAGCAGCAGCAGCAGTAGCAGTAGCAGCAGCAGCAGCAGTAGCAGCAACAGCAGCAGCAGCAGCAGTAGCAGCAGCAGCATCAGCAGCAGCAGTAGCAGCAGCAGCAGCAACAGCAGCTGCAGCAGCAGCAGCTGCAGCAGCAGCAGCAGCAGCTACAGCAGCAGCAGCAGCAGCAGCAACAGCAGCAGCAAAAGTCGCCGCCGCCGCAGCAACAGCAGTAACAGCAGCAGCTGCAGCAGCTGTAGCCCACTGGTGTCGTCGGCGGCAATCCTGACCCCCTCGTTGCTCTCTAGCAACAGCTCGCCGCCATGACGCAGCAGCTTGTAGCGCTACAGCCGGTAGCCGCCCAGACTGCCACCAGTGTGCCACCGTCATTCGTTCCTCCAGGGCACGCCAGCCCAGCGGTGTCTGCTGCCACGTACTATCCGGCACAATAGCAGACTCAGCGCCAGTGGCAGACAGTCACTTCCGTCCTTGGCCCCACTCTTGGTGCTGGCCGCAGGCAGAAGGACTTTGAGACGCTGCCGCCGCCGCTTTAGGCCGGCGAGCAGTTCCGAAGCTGGGAGCTTATCTTCCGGATCTGGGCGCAGGGTGAGGGCCTGTGGGCATACTACACCCTCCCTTACGACTCCACCCAGGCCGACCAGTTGTATGACGCTGGTCGCGCCGTCCGCGCCCTTGTCCCAGTCGCCCCTCCTGCTTCCCGCTTGGCCCTAGAGCCTTTCCTCGGCGATTTTACCGTCGGCGCCATACCAGACCCTGCAGCCGCATGGCACGTCCTCACCAGACCCCATCGTCTGTCCAGCGATGCTGAGATTAGTTGTCTGCTCCGGGAGTTCAACTCCCTGCACATGGGGGAGACCGAGACGGTCACTACCTACTACCAGCGGGCAGAGGACATCCTACGTTGTCTCGGCACATCTGCTCCACCCCCTCTGTCCGCGCTCCTCACCATCAAGCGCGGCGCTACTAGCGCGTACGCGGACGTCTTCGTGCACTACCCCCGGGACGTCCTGTCCACCATGGCAGCCCAGGGCACCCTCATGCCCTGGGCATACGAGCTCTTCCTCCACATTGAGGAAGCTCGCCAGGAGTCCCAGCTCCATCGCATGGAGGCCCTCGCCTCCGTGGCCATCGCCTCTCCCGCCGCGGCCACCTTCGCCATCTCCTCCGCCAGCTCCTCTGCCAGCTCCTCCGCCAGCTCTTCGTCGACGGGGAAGAAGCGTCGGAGCAAGAAGGGCAAGGGTCAGCAGCAGCAACAGCCGCAGCAGTCGACCGGGTCTGGCAGTGGTGGCTCGGTCTGCCACAACTGTGGCCAGCCTGGGCACGGGTGGTACACGTGCCCTCTACCGACCGACGAGGCGCGCGTCATCGCCACCATGCGTTGCCAGCGGGAGCGCCGTCTCGCCTCCGCCGCCGTCGCTATCGCCGGCTCTGGCACCTCGGCCTCGCCCAACAGCTCCACCACTCCGGTCGCCTCGCCAGTCCCGTAGACACCGGCGACGTCGCCGCACCATCCGTAGCCGTCGGCGCCTCTGCTCCCTACGCCGGCTCAGTTCCCCTACTACCCGGGCTCCGGTGCCGTCACTCCGCATTTCGTCTACACTCCCGGGCCCACCTCCCGTGAGCGTCAGCTGGAGCAGTTCATTGCGCTCCAGCTCGGCCTGCCTCGCCCTCCTCCCCAGGGAAGTGCGAGTTGCGTCACTTCCTGCCCTCCTGCCCAGCCCTGCATGACTAAGACTGAGTTGCGGTCGTGTCCCATTTCCTCTCCTGCCTGGTCGTCGCCAGTGGCCTCCTCCACCCCTCTCCTTCACGACATTGCTTGGCTTGACGATTGGCAGTCCCGTTTCGCGCCTCCGTCCACTGCGTCTGCGTCCCTCGCCTGCTGCCATGTGACCGTTAGCGTTCTGGCGACCCCGGTCCAGGACCCTGCTGAGACCTGGATCATCGACTCCGGGGCCACGCATCACATGACGGCCTCTTGTGAGGCGTTTAGTATGCTCGGTCCTGTAGGCGATGTCTTCGGTGACCGGACGGGCTCCGGACAGGTGTTGCCTGTCCGTGGCGTTGGCGTCCTTCGTTTCCGTGGTCTTGCCGGTGATGTCTTTCTGACCGATGTCCTCTTCGTCCCTGGTCTTGAGCTCAGCCTCCTGTCCGTGACTGCCCTTGACCGCATGAGCATGGATGTTGTGCACTCGCGTGGTGTCGGCACTGTGTCGTTGCGTCCGTCTGGTCTTGTCGTCCTGCATGCCACCGCCCGTGGCAACCTGTGGCATGTTCCTTGCCTCTCCTCCTCTCCTCCCGTCTCCTCCCCGTCGGCCGCCACATGCCATGTGTTTGTCACCAGTACACTTTCTCCTCAGTACACCCGCCTCTTGCACCGCCACCTTTGCCACGTCCACTCTGCCGCCGTAGAGAGCATGCTTCGCACCCAGCCGGCCAAGGGCCTTGACCCGGAGACTTTCCCTCTCCCGTGCCCCACTGAGTGCATTGACTACGCTCAGGGGAAGATGCACCAGTCCACATACCCCTTGTCCTCCTCCCGTGCCTCCGCCCCCCTTGACCTTGTCCACTCGGACGTCATGGGTCCTCTCCCCACCGAGTCCGTCGGAGAGCATGGCCGCTATGTCCTCACCCTCACGGATGACTATTCTCGCTACCGCTGGGTCTTCTGCCTCCGACAAAAGAGCGATGTCGCCGGAGCCATTCAGGACTGGCTCGTCCTCGCGGAACGCGAGTGTGGCTGCCCCCTCCGCCGCTTTCGTTCCGATCGCGGCGGAGAGTACATGGGTGAGGCCACGACCTTTCTCGCCTCCCGCGGGATCCACCATGAGACGTCTCCGCCCTACACACCCGCCCAGAACGGCGTGTCCAAGCGGTGGAACCGCACCATGGCCGATGCCGTCCGCACCATGCGGGTCGAGTCAGGTCTCTCCGATGGCTTCTATTTTGAAGCCATGTCCTACATGACCTGGGTCTGGAACCGGGTTCCCACGGTCCCCTTCCCCGCCAGTCCACACCATACCAGCACTGGTCCGGTCGACGCGCTGACCTCCGCCCGGCTCGCGTCTGGGGCTCCGTGGCCATTGTGTGGCTGCCCGCCCCCCAGCAGGGCGGCAAGCTTACCCCCCGCGAATGCCCCTGCACCTTCCTCGGTGTGTCTCGTCAGTCCAAGGCCTGGCGCTTCTGGGACCCATCCAGACATTGCATCGTCGAGTCCTGCGATGCCCTGTTCTTCGAGGATCTATTCCCCCGCGACCTCGTACGCTCCGGCTCGTCTGTGTCCCTCCTGTCGCGTGGGGGAGTGGTGGGTCCGTCCTCCATCCTGTCGCCTCCGAGTGACACATCACTCCCTCTGAGCCGGTAGCGCCTGTCGCGTCCTCTGGCCCTCCCGGGCCAACAGCCCCAGTGGCGTCCGCTGGCCCCTCCGGGCCAGCATTCCCAGCCGCGTCCGCTGGCCCCTCTGCGCCAGCAGCGCCTGTCATGTCCGCTGGCCCCTCCGGGCCAGCAATCCCAGCCGCGTCCGCTGGCCCCTCTGAGCCAGCAGCGCTTGTCGTGTCCGCTGGCCCCTCCGGGCCAGCAATCCCAGCCGTGTCCGCTGGCCCCTCTGAGCCAGCAGCGCCTGTCGTGTCCGCTGGCCCCTCCAGGCCGGCAACCCCAGTCACGTCCGATGGCCCCTCCGGGCCAGCAATCCCAGCTGTGTCCACTGGCCCCTCTGAGCCAGCTGTGCCTGTCGTGTCCGCTGGCTCCCCCGGGCCGGCAGCCCCAGTCGCGTCCGCTGGCTCCTCCGAGCCAGTAGCCCCGTCCGCCTCCGTTGGCCAGTCGGACCCAGTACCATCTTCTGCCCGACCGCGCTACACACGTGGCCCAGGCGGCAGCCTCCAACCTCGGCCGACAGTGAGCGCGCAGACCGCCGCACCGCGTCCCGTGGCGCCTCGACTCTCTGTGGCCCCACGTGTCTCCTCTACTCCCACAGTCGTGAGTGGGGACCCTGGCACGAAGGCTCTCGGCCTGACCACCTCGGCCATCATCGCAGACCTGAGAACTTTGCTACAAAGAGAATGAGACCAACGGCGCTTCGTTTCGTTAAGTATGGAGCATGGGAGGTCCAAACCCCTAATGCGAAGCTAGAGAAAAAAAACGTACAAGTCCCCTAGTAACAACACATCCCCCTATAACGGGTCAGACTCGATAGTCGAGTCTCACCCATCGGCGGCGAGCGAAGCTCGCCGCCGCTCGACGAGGTGCGAGGGCGAAATCGCCCTGTGTGCTCAGAAAAGGTGCGTTCGTACCTTCGAAGTCACAAACTATGTCAGAGTTTAGGCAACCTAAACTAGACCTACAAACATGCAAGTTGGGGTCTAATCTAGGTCGCGAATCACAACGAGCACAGTATGTCACGTAAATCACAAGGACACAAATAGGTTTGCTAGCGGGGGCAGGCAAGGGTCGACGGCCGGCGGAGCGCGTGAGACAAGGGAGCAACGCCGCCACGTGACAGTCTTGGCGAGCTCGTGTCTCCGCTATCAGCGTGGATCACCACCGACCGCCGATTCCTCATGCACTGCACACCCGAGGACACATACGCACGAATATATATACAGAGGGTTATCACGCCCCCTTGGCCGAGGGTGTTGCAGGCATGCAACCAAGCAGATGGAGTTGAGACATAAGGGAGGATGATGGAAGTGCCTTAGTGAGAAAGTCAGCGAGCTGCTCACTTCCAGGCACTGCGCATACTTGGACAATGTCTGCTTCCACTGCTTCTCGGACAAAGTGATGTTCAACGCCTATGTGCTTAGTGCGTGGGTGCAATACACCGTCATTTGCCGTGATGCAACGTGCAGTAGAGCTATCACTGTACAGTGGTACGGCCCCCACAACCATTCCCAGCTCCCCCAACAGACGTTGCAGCCAGGTTGCTTCACATGCGGCTTCTCCCAATGCCATGTACTCTGCTTCAGCCACACTACGTGCAACACATTACTGCTTTGCACTGCGCCATGACACAGTGGTGCACCACAAGCGGAAAACATACCCCCCCCGACTGCGTGCATTTTGGTATCGTGCATAGTCACTGTCACAGTACCCATCGAGCAAGGGACCAGTGCCAGGGGAAAAGACGAGGCCCATGGATGCAGTGTCAAACACATAACGCAGAAGTTTCAGCAAAGCCTTTTGATGTGCACTGCGTGGTTGCTGGCTGAACTGGGCGAGTGTGTTCACTGCACATGCAATATCCGGTCGGGTGGTGGATGAAAGGTAGGTGAGGCTGCCAGTGATCTGCCTGTACAGTGTAGGGTCTGTGTCCGGGCTGTAGTCTGTGGTGCAAGGGTCAAGAAGGTGCACATAGACGTCTGGACTCATCGGTGAATGCTGTGTGGGGAGATGTTGAACAAGGTGAGAGAATCGGTCTGTTAGGTGTGCTATGAACCGTCCCTGGTGTAGTGTCAAGGTGCGTGCAGCTCTGTTGCGCGTTATAGTCATGCCCAGGAAATTGTGTGCCTCTCCTAGGTCAGTCATGCGGTAGTGTGCAGTAAGCAGGGCTTTTGTGTCTTGAACAAGAGTGAGAGAGGGCGAAAGAATCAGTAGGTCATCTACATAGACAAGAAGGACAACTGGAGTTCCGCGAACACTGCGAATGAACAGGGAGGGATCAGACAAACTTTGTAGAAATCCTCCAAGTTCTAGTGTTCGGCTGATTTCTTTGTTCCAGCATCGTGGTGCCTGTTTCAGTCTGTACAGTGCTTTCAGCAGTAGCCAAACTCTGTCTGTTCCGTCCGTGAACCCTGGTGGTTGTTCCACATAAATCTCCTCTTCTAGTGGTCCGTTCAGAAAAACATTCTTGACATCCATTTGATGTATTTCCCAGTCCTCGTGTGCTGCGACCCCCAGCAGCGCGCGGCCTGACGTGTACTTGCCCACAGGGGCGTAAGTGTCCGTAAAGTCCCGTCCTGGTATTTGGTGGAAACCCTTGGCTACCAGTCGAGCCTTGTATTTCTCAAACAGGCCCTGGACATTCCGTTTGACTTTGAACACCCACTTTAGGTCAATGGCTTTGCGTCCGGGGGGAAGAGGCACCAGTTGATAAACTTCATGCTCAAGGAGAGCATTCAGCTCATCAATCATAGCCTTTTCCCACTCTGTTGCATCAGGGCGCCCCCTTGCCTCTTCGACAGTGAGAGG
>SZWC01001831.1:36377-48319 GCA_023375785.1 Penium margaritaceum | reverse complement strand
ATCAAGCATACCACAGTATAGGGTCTCCTTGTGACCATAATGCATCCCACCAAGTCCCCGGATCTCGACCATGCAGGAAGTCAACCACACACCTACGTATCAAACATCATGCAAGAGAGAGAGAGAGAGAGAGAGAGAGAGAGAGAGAGAGAGAGAGAGAGAAACAAGGTCTCCTCGTGACCTCGGAAAATGTCTCCGAGTATCCCGGTCTTGACCACACCATGCACGGATCATACATAACACATGGAGAACTCACCACGTCACACTGGTAGAACTCACCAGGTGCGCGGGTCTCGACCAGCATAACCTCGACCAGAGCATCGTGCCACACCCCAAGTAACCTCGTTGTCCTCATAATGGTATCAGGCCAAAGCCCACACACCAACACCGGGGTGGCATGGACGCCTCCCTACAGGGTCCCCTTGTTCTATGAGCCACCCTCACCGTTCGACACAGCTCTTTTGTGGCTTCATGTGTCTGCTCCCCACGCTTTCACTTCCTCTCCTTTAGCATGCATCTTTGGGTCTGGCCTGCCAGACATGCGGTCTTCCTCTGTCCTCACTGGGGGCTCTCGCCCTCCACTTCCAGGCACTCAACCTGCAGCAGTCTCCTACGATGTAAGTCTCACGGTTGGGTATGGAGGTCACCACTGTGAGTCGGATGGCGCCCTTCGGGGAGCGCAGTGGGGCAGTCTGGTTGTTGAGGTTGCATGGATTGAGGATTGGCAGCATGTCTCTTAGCCGTGTCGTTTTGCACCTTGTCCTGAGCATGCGCCACCTTCTGTTGGTTTCACTGGCAACATTGCCGCATGTCATGTCACATCACCTACACGCGTATCGCGCGGATTCTGGATTATCGACTCTGGAGCCACTCATCACATGACGTCGTCACGACTTGCATTTGTGTCATTGGGGCCTGTCGGTGACGTACTGTTCATTCATACTGGATCGGGATAAATGCTTCCAGTCCAGGGTGTTGGCATCGTGCATTTTGTTGGACTTGACGGGGATCTGTTTCTGCTTGATGTGTTGTTTTTGCCCGCACTTGAGGTCAGTCTGTTTTCTGTCACTACTCTCAATGATCAGGGTATGGATTTTGTTGCGTCTCATGGTGTCGGCCCTGTCTCCCTTCAGTCTTCTGGACGTGTTGTTCTCCGTGGTCTCCGGTGTGACAAACTATATCATGTTCCATTTTTTGCACCCACTCCGACCGCCGCTGCATCTGATCATGTCCATGTTGTTCCCTCACTCTCCCCTGAGCACACACGCCTGATGCATCGACACCTCTGTCATGTGCACACCGCCACCATACGCAGCTTGATTCGCCATCAGCCTGCCGCTGGTTTGGACGCTGCTACCTTCTTCACCTTGTACTACTAATTGCCTGGATTGTGCGCGGGGCAAGATGCACCGCGCCCCGTTTCCCGTGTCTGTGTCACGTACCCACGAGCCACTCGCTCTCGTCCATGCTGACGTGATGGGCCCATTCTCGGTTGAATTTCTTGACGGTGGTCGTTACGTCCTTCGTCTCACTGATGACTACTCTCGTTTCTGCTCAACTTACTCACTCCGCTTGAAGAGTGACCTTAGACCTACGATCGAGTCTTGGCTCGTCCAAGCAGAGCGTGCATGTCAACGCAAGCTACAGATATTTTTCTCTGATCGTAGTGGTGAGTTCATTGGCTCCACTCTTTGCTTTCTCACATCGTTTGGTGTCCTGTTTGAGTCGTCTGCACCCTACACCCCACAGTAAAATGGTGTCTCCGAACGTTGGAACCGCACACTGGCTGACGATGTTCGTACCATGCTACTTGAGTCTGTTCTATCTGAAGTCTTTGCCTATGAGGCCATGAAGTACATGACATGGGTGTGGAACCGGGTTCCTCATGGTCCACTCCCCCACCATGTCACACCGTATGAGCGTTGGCATGGTCGCCAAGCTGACTTGCGTCTTGATCATGTCTGGGGGAGCGTCTTATGTGCCTGGCTTCCTCAGGATCAACGTGATGGGAAAATTTCACGTAGCGGCCGCATTTGTCTTTTCCTTGGTATCTCTCCGCGGTCTAAGGCTTGGCTCTTTTGGGATTCTGATCCTGTGCACATCATTGAGTCTCGTGACGCTCTGTGTTTTTAGATTAAGTTCAGTCGTGACATTGTCGACAAGGTCACCTCTCTTGTCCCCACCTCTCATGTCAAGGGATGCTCGTGGGCCGGCTGGCCCGAGGGCAATATCTCCTCCCCCTCTCCTACCTATGTTCTATTTCCTCTGACTTCTGCATCCACGAGTGTACCATTGTCGACATCCTCACCGGCTCCCATCGCTGTGTCCTCTCTCCCCGTCGCACCTGCTCCTGTGCCTATGTCTGGGTTGTCGTCGTCACCTGCGTCCTTGTCGGAATCTCTCTGTTTGCGTCCATCGTCGCCTCCTGTCATGTCACCCGCTGTCGGGTCCCCTACTGTCATGCTTACGCCGTCGTCATCCTCCTCTCCAGCTTTATAGCATGACTCCTTGCCATTCTCACCACCTGCCACTTCTACACCATTGACTGATCCTGTACAGATTCCCTTGGCTACGGACCCAGTGGTACCCTTGCCATTGTCTGGCCCCCTTCCTTTCAGTCGTGCTCCTAGGCCCGCTCCTCTTGACACAGGCCTCGATGCACTTAGACGGTCAACCACTGTTGTCCAGCTGAACTCTGCAGTCGGCTACTCTCTGATCGCAGATGAGTTCTCCCATGCTATTGCAACCGCTGAGTCTGGTCATGTCTCTTACCTCGCCACTGTCGCCACTGTCCTGACCTCTTGTGGTTCCACAACACTCCCACTGGATCCAGACACAGTCCGTCAGGCACGCTCTGCTCCTGATGCAGCACTCTGGGAGCAAGCCATGCGCGAGGAGCTTGATGCCATCACAGCACATGGGGTCTACAAGCTCGTGGATCTTCCACCTGGTCGCAAGGCTATAACTACGCGTTGGGTGTATAGGCACAAGCACAAGCCGGATGGCGATATTGAGCGCTACAAGGCTTGCCTGACGGCCAAGGGATTCTCCCAAGTTCTGGGCATGGACTTCAATGCCACTTTTGCCCCTGTGGGGAAGTACACCACTGCCAAAGCCCTCTTGAGCCAGGTGGCCAAGCATGACTGGGAACTGCACCAAATGGACATCAACAACGCATTCTTTCATGGTCGTCTCAATGAGGAGATCTACCTTGTCCATCTACCTGGTTTTATCGATGGATCCGGCTGCGTCTTGCGCCTCCGCAGGGCGTTGTACGGGCTCAAGCAGTCTCCGTACTACTCAAACCTCGAGATGTTTGTCACCCTTGAGCGTGGTGGCTACCGTCGCAGTCCGGTTGATCCTGCTCTCTTCGTTAGTGCCCCTACTTCACCGTTCGTTGCTGTCCTCGTCTACGTGGACGATATCCTCATCGCCTCTCTGGATCCACAGGTTGTCCGGGCTGTACAGGATCTCCTCCATTATGCGTACAAGATGAAGGATCTTGGCCCTTTCCGCGTCTTCTTGGGCATGGAGATTGAGCGTGACTGTCAGCGTCGCAAGCTCACCGTGCACCAGGCCGGGTACGTCCACACTCTAGGGGAGCGGTCCGCCGACCTCCTAGCTGCTGTTCCCCATGCATCCACGCCTATGACGCCTGCTGGACAGGGAATTCTGAAGACCGTTGATCTTGTGCGGTTGGAGGAATTGTTGGACATCACGGCCTACCTCCAGGTCATCAGTTCTCTAATGTTTCTTGGTACTACCACACATACTGACACTGCGTTTGCCGTCAACTTCTTGTCCCAGTTCTCTCAGTGCACCTGTCGCCTCCATCTCGAGGCGATGTTTGGGGGTCGTCTGCTACGTCGTGTCTACACCCCGTTTTGGCTTGTGTTTTCGTGTCCAGCCCTCTGTTGTCGGTGATGGATACACTGACAGCGATTGGACATAGGATCGTGACGCACGCAGCCAGTCAGGTTACATCTTCCTCATTGGAGGTACTGCGGTCTCTTGGAAAAGTGGCAAGCAAGGCTGCGTTGCACGCAGCTCGACTGAGGCTGAGTATGTTGCTCTGGGTGCGGGTGTGTGAAAGAGCATTTGGTTGTGTCGTCTCATGCAGCAGCTGCGCCAGCCCATCCGCTAAATGACTCTTCGATGCGACAATGAAAGCACGCGTTGTATTGCTGAGCACTATGGCATGCATCACACTCGCACAAAAGCACATCAACATTAAACATCACTTCATCCATGAAGGCATTGCGTGTGGTGATGTAAGCCTGATTGGAGTTGACACACGTCAACAGCGTGTTGACTTTCTCACCAATGTGCTTTGCAGTGGGAAGTTCAAGGTGGTTGTGCATGCTGTTAGTCTCAAGTCTCTCCGTGCCGATCCTGGTTGATGTGTCTCCGTCTCATCCTGCCTTGTCACCCCATGTCTACCCTGTGTTGTCTGTTCACGTGCTGCTGTGGCTCCTTGCTCCTCCTTGTGGCTTGTTGGCACCTGTGTGTGCTCCTTGTGCACTTCTGTCGTCTGATGTCTACGGGTCATGGGGGGGTGTTGTTATGTCAGTGTCTTGGTGACCTCTGGACTTGACGCCTCACCGTACTACCAAAACTATTTCGAAGGAAAATAACTCTGGTCATTTCCAAACCCGGGCATTTACCCCTCCTGGGTACTTTTGTAGCAGTTGTTTATTATTCCTTAATCAGTGTTGAATGAATGTGGGAAAAAAATCGTTCGTGGGTCAGTTCTCGTTTCACCGGCCTCCAAAAGAGCAACGATTGTTGACCGACCGCAAGCGCGCACGAGGGTAACTCCACCTCAAAGCGTGGATTTCGCGTGACCATCGATAAGGGCCACGCGGGGGTGGCCGTCAATTTCCTCATTCGAGTTCGAGTGAGAAAATTTGGCCCAAATGCTAGTCCCATTCAGGATTTCTATGCAATAGGACATAACACGGCCAACTCTTTTTGAGTTAAAGTGGGTGTGAACACCTTGAGGGAACTTCCAGAACGGTCCAAAACTCGGTCCCAGTACTTCAAACTATCCAAAAATTCCTTTCCAAAAACACTTCCGATCGATTTTGGTAACAAGGTATTCATAGATTGGGAGCAGCAAATGGTGTATCAATCTGGAGTTGCAGCATGGCTTTGATTTGCCCGCTGGGTGGGTGAATGGTTGTCATAGGACGCAACAGACTGAGCTTAGCCATTTTGGCAAGCAAATTCTCCACATTTCACCCTTCATCCAGCGAAACACTCTCGCCAGTCGTAGCTCATGTCACTTGAACAAATGAGATGTTGTGTGGACCTCAAGCTGACACGACGTCATGGGAGATGCATGGCGAGGGGTCCATGCTCTGCTATGAGCATACTACAGCAGCCAGTGTGTGGCTCATGACACGTGCCTCCACAGCTACATGTGGATGGTAGCACTCCATTGGTCAAGACCAGGACACTTGGTGGGTTGTACCAGTGTCAAGAGGAGACCATGTGATCGTGTGTCCTTATGTGCAGCTATACTGCGTGTGGCATGTGCATGCGAGCTGGAATGCTCATGGTGGTCAAGACCCGTACACGTGGTGACTTGCACCCGTGTTACGAGGAGATCCCCCCATGATCCTCTATGTTGGTTGATGATGCTATTGTGGCCGGCATACGGACACCTGTTGGATTGCTTGTAGTGGTCGAGACCCGGGCACTGGTACCGCCAGTGTCACGAGGAGATCCTCTTGTCTTCTGACATGTGTATGATGTGCATTACACTGGTTTGTTCACGTGTGCATCACTCCTCTCATGGTCGAGACCCAGACACTTGGTGGGATGTGCCAGTGTCTAGGGAGACCTTAGACGGGTAGGAGATGTGTGTGTGTGTGTGTGTGTGTGTGTGTGTGCGTGTGTGTGCGTGTGTGTGTGTGTGTGTGTTTGGTTGACTGGTGCAGATTGTGGTTTGGCATACGTTGTTGTTCCATGGCTTCGTTCATTTGTTCGGGCATGGACGGCTATGTCAGCTAGGGGGGGTGTTGGTTTGTGTGGCTTCCATCGGTCACGACTGACATTTATGGATTATCCATATACCCATGTTGGTGGTATATGATAGAGGAGGGTGTGATGACACGGGCCTCCGGACTGTACCAAGACTTCTCCAGTGTCCATGACAGCGTCTGGAGACGTGGCCGATGCCTTCCGGCAGCCCTGTGGGCTTGTCGGGAGGTAGGAGAGTTTTCTCGGTGGAGTGAGATCCACGTACCCGGTGGACTGTATCTGTGTGACGTGGAGACCCGATGGTTGTAGTAGGGATTCCGATGTTCGGAAAGCCATTCTGGAAGTGTGGATGCTGATTTCGAGTTTTTCTAGCACTGCTCATATTTTCTCAGTGGTCGAGACCCGGGCACTCAGAGAGCTGTTCCGATGCCTCGAGGAGACCACCTTTGTTATTCTTGTGGAGTATGTAGTGTGTTCTTCCTGCTGACTTGTTTGGGTTGAGCGGGGGTGACGGGGCTCGATGCGGCTAGCTGCCGGTGCCCCTATATAAGCCCGCTAGCGGCTCATTTATAAACTCTCCTTGTTCTTTCACATAATACGCTCCAGACTTCGCAAAAAAAAAATCCGTTTTGCATTGTACTCACACACAGAGCTCATGTTCATTTTTGCATAGGCCTGCTTGCCCTAAATGTTTCCAATTTGGTATCAGAGCACAGGGGGGCTTCTGAGCAGCAGAAGCACCAGAAGCAGTAGCAGTGGAAGGAATGCGAAGAGAACACGCCACGTGGAACCATGCTGACAACAGCGTGAGGGAGGGTGAAGCCAATGCATGTGAATGCCACATGGGCGGTGAGCCGCGCACGGCAGCATTAACAACTGCAGTGGCAACAGTAGTAGCAGCAGCAGACGTAGCAGCCGCGGCAGTTGCGGTGCCACGCAGCAGGAGTAGTGGCGGTAGCGCAGTCGCTCACAATAACAGCAGCAACGGCGGCAGCAACAGCAGCAACAACCAGTGTTAGTATTTACAACAGCTACACAGGCGACAGTAGCAGTAGTGGCAGCAGTCGTTGTGTCGCGCAACAATAACAGCAACAGCAACTATAGTAGTGCATTTGCCGCTACAGCAGCGGTGTCAGCAGTAGTAGCACATAGCAGCATCAGTTGCAGCAGCCACTATAGCAGCGGTGGCAGCAGCAGCAGCAGCGTGTAGTAGCGACGGCAGCAACAGCAGCGTGCAGCAGCAGTAGTAGTGGCAACACCAGCAAGTAGCAGCCGCGATAGCAACAAGCAGTAGCAATAGCAGTGGCAGTAGCAGCAAGCAACAGCAGCAGCTACTGCGTAGAGCAACAGCAGCAGCAACAGTATCAGCAGAAGCAGCAACAGTAACCGCAGCAGCTGCAGCTGCCGCTGCCAAAGCGAGGAGGGCCTCGCAGCCCTCCTCTATTGGTCCCCGCCCCCTTGGAGGGGCCCCCTCGACCCCCATCAGGGGGGGCACTCCGACGGGGCCCGTCGTGTCCGACTACCCTCTCCCCCCCTTTCTCAAGGGGGCCCTCGGAGTGGCCCGTCGAGCCCCTCCGAGGTGCCCCTCGGAGGGGCCCGTCGGCTCTGTCGGCCCGTTGACCAACGGACGGAGGGAGGGGTGGACCCCCCCCCTCCTCCCCACACTCACTCGCTCACTCACTTTCTTGCTCGCTGTCTCTTTTTTGTTTTTAGTGAGCGAGCAAGGAGTGAGGGAGGGCGACCTGAAATCACCCCTCCTTTTTTTTGTCCCCCTCCCCCAAACCTGACCTGTCCCCTTTCTAGGGGCCACTCCATAACCGGGTGACGAGCAAACCCGGGTGAGCAAAGAAAAAAAAGAAAAAAAGAAAAAAAAGAAATTGAGAAGAAAAAAGGTGGGGATTGGGGGCGAGGAGAAGGACGAGCAAGAGAAAGGGAAGAAAAAAGTGGCCAGTGAAGGAAAACGAAAAAAGGGGGAGCTGAGTGCAAGAGAAAAAAAAACATTTGTGCGAGGCCATGGAATAGCCCGGCATCAAACCGACACCTGCAATAGCAACAACCACTGGGCAACAACAATTTCCATAGCAGCAGCAGCAGTGGTTGCAGCAGCACTTGCACTTTTGCCTTCCCATCCTACAGCGGATTGTGTTGTCGGCGGCAATCTTTAGTTTGAGACGCGTCGTGGACCGGCGTCTCCCTAGGGCCCGTGGATTGGTGCACGCAGTTCAATCCATAGGATCAACGGCATATTCAAATTTGTGCATATGCGAGGGTTGGGTCGTCTACCGCTTGGAGCAGCAGCCACACCCGGTGCCGCCACCCCTTTAATTTCTGGAGCAATCTTCGCTCCATTAGTGGCAGCAGCATTAGTAGCCGTAGCTAGCTAGACCACATTCTCCGAGCGTACTGTGGCAGTGCAGCTTGTCCCGTCTCATCACGTTTGCTGACCCCGACGCCGTGACCTCCGGGAGTGACAGTACCCACTGGTCTCATCCTCTCCCACGGCTTGGTGTTCACCGCCACGATTAGGTGCCCTTGGCACCTATCCATCGTCACGCGAACGAGATGAGTGCGCAGACATCTGAGCATGCGTCGTGCGCATTAACCTGCTACTACTTTGGTCATGGACGACATGGTTGGCATCGCTACTGGACGTGCCCTCGCAGCTGGCATCCACCCTGGCTTCAGCCTCGTCCGAGCATGCGTCCTCCACAACATGCGGATCTGCCAGCGTTGGTAGATCCCCTAGCTCACCTCTGGCGACCATATTAGCCGCGATCCACGGCCTAAGGCAGATGGTTCAGAGGCTTTGTAACCTCGTCTTCACCGAGCGTTCTTCCGCTACTCATTCGCCAATGGCCTCCTTGATCTCATCTCCTTCATCCTCTCCTCCTTCCTCATCTGATGGTGTCCCTTCAGCTCCACCTGTCGGCCAGTCCCAGGCTGCCATGATCCTCTCGATCATCCACTCTGCTCCGACCATGATGCCACCTCGCGATGACATGTCGTCATGCAATCGTTCCAGTCGTGTGTCCCCGCGGCGTCGGTGTCAGCGCTCCGCACATCGTACTCGTGCCGGTCTTGATACACCCTTCACCTCCTCGGCTTCCGTTGCGGTACCTGTCGAGGGGGAGTGTGGTCACCGCGTATCGCCTGTTGTGACCGTAGCGATAGGATCCGCACTCGCGCCAGGCCCTGGTGCTCGAGCGGCAGCTCAGGCAGACTCAGATGATACGGTGACACCACATGGCGTTCATGGTGGAGACTTACTTTTCATCAAGCTTGACTTCCACGTTCGGGTTGGATCCAGATCTTCCGCAGCAGGATGTGACATCAAGAGGAGCGTAGGTATGGCATCCCTGGGTGGTGCCACTCGCGGCTCCGACTGGTGGAGGCCCAGCGGTGGCACAAGAGTCCCGTACGGATCGGGATGGGTCTACCGGAATTTTGGGGGAGTGTGTGCAGCAGGCTCACACGAGTCCGGCAGAAGTTGCAGTGCTTGAGGCGTGCATGTCATCAAGGTCGACATCTACGCTGGGGCAAGAGCCAGAAGTTTTGCAGCATCAGGTTGCATTAGGAGGGGTGTTGGTCCCGCGTGCCAGGGCCGTGCCACTCGCGACTCCAACAGGTAGCGGCCCGGTAGTGGCACAGGAGTATCATGCGGATCGAGATGTCCCATACGGACTTCCGAGGGCGTTGGCGCACGAGGCTCACACCAGCCCGGCAGCGGTCGCACTGCATGAGCAGAGTCAGCCGGCTTGTCTTTCATAGGTTGAGGCATTCTTGAGAGCAGGATTTATGAGAGATGTCAATGGGACATGTGCTACAACAAACACAGGGGACTCCACCATGTCCTCCGCGCTACCTGAGGACTAGCTTCAACGTGAGGAGTCGCCCATGTTCCTAGAGTCTACGGGTTCCCGTACACACAACGGAGCAACGACACGCATGATGGCGTCCAATGGTGGTCCTCACTCCATTATTGAGCAGGTGACAGCGACCAGCCTTCCTGGCGAGACGGTGTGTGAGCACGAGCTGCGCTTGCTGGTCGTCTTGACCGGCATTGTTGAGTTGGAGTCCTATATACCTGTATCAACTACGACGGTAGTCGAGGAAAGTGGAGCAGATCCGTACACGCGGATGGAGTCACCTCGTCAGCAAGAGATGAGTTCTGCCCTATCGTGTTCACCTGTTGGTAACCCTGTTGATCACATCAATGCTGAGAGTGGCAATACCTACACGGACGACATTTCCACATGCTCCACGGACTTTGACGACTCCTCCTTCTCCTTCTCTCTTGGCATGCAACCGCTCATTCCGTCTTGTATGATAGACACGAGCTGTGGTGTGGATATGACACCTACAACTACATCCGATGTTCTAGCGTCTCAGCACATTGCTAGTTCGGTTGATCCCTAGGTGGTTGCATCAGCACCGGCTCCATCGTCTTCAGCAGCAAAGATGCAAATGGAGCTGTACTCACGAGTTCTGCAGTCTACATGTGCAGCATCAAGTGAGGCAGAGTTTATCCTACGCGAGACAGACATGGTCCACCTCCACATGTCCGAGGCACACTACGCTGACATGCAGGAGCGTTTAGTGATGCTACAGTGGGAGGTGATGGCAGCGCGTGAGTGATTCTAAGAGGAGGGGAGCACCACTACTACCGGCACGAGCTTTACGCCACAAGCATTTTGCACACCCACACTCGAGGAGGACCTTGTACCAGCTCCGAGTATGACGTCCGCTAGAGACACTACCACAGGAGACCTAAGCGTGCCTTCAGTTTCTACCAACGTCGTTCTTGTCGACTCCGTCATCGCTCCTCCTTCTGTTGTTGCCATCACGCACCTTTATCCACCCGACTCAGCCGCTCCATCGTCATCTTCGTCCATGAGTGGTGATCCAGTTCGTCGCTCAAACCCTCCTCTTCTGGCGATACACCCTTGTGCCTCAGTGTACTCTCTCCCGCCTTGGAGGCCATCTCCGCCACTTCATCCACACTCGCATATTCCTCGCCCATTCCCTTTCCTCCGGCGTACACAGATGCATCACGGTAGAGCAGAGAGAAGAGAGACTGTGAGTTGGGACCCTTGGCAGTCACGCAAGGACAGGTGCACTTCAGGTGATGCAGCATTGACGTGAGGAGTCGTAGCCGGAGACACCACTTCATCTTTGAGGCTAGGAGCCGACTTGTACATGGCAAGGGGAGCTATCTCTGCATGATGGAAGGACCACATGATTCATCGCCCAGGATCTGTTGACCTACGACATCAGCATCTCCATCAAGGACATCACCGCCAGGTTCATCTACCCATGGGGAGTGTTGTGTGGACCTCGACGTGACACAACGTCATGGGAGATGCATGGCGAGGGGTCCATGCTCTGCTATGAGCATGCTACAACAGCCCGCGTGTGGCTCATGCCACGTGCGTGCATAGCTACATGTGGATGGTAGCACTCTGTATGTCGAGACCCGGACACATGGTGAGTTGTACCAGTATCACGAGGAGACCATATGATCGTGTGTCTTGGTGTGCGGCTATACTACGTGTGGCATGTGCATGCGAGCTGGATTGCTCATGGTGGTCGAGACCCGGACACATGGTGACTTGCACCCATGTTACGAGGAGATCCCCCCATGATCTTGTATGTTCGTTGATGATGCTATTGTGGCCGACATACGGACGCCTGTTGGATTGCTCGTAGCGGTCGAGACCTAGGCACTCGTACCGCCAGTGTCACGAGGAGACCCTCTTGTCATCTGACATGTGTATGGTGTGTATTACACTAGTTTGTGCGCATGTGCATCACTCCTCTCATGATCTGACCCAGATACTTGGTGGGATCTGCCGGTGTCTAGGGAGACCTTAGATGGGTAGCAGGTGTGTGTGTGTGTGTGTGTGTGTGTGTGTGTGTGTGTGTGTATGTGTGTGTGTGTGTGTGTGTGTGTGTGTGTG
>SZWC01001830.1:233911-261786 GCA_023375785.1 Penium margaritaceum | reverse complement strand
GTATATGTATATGTATATGTATATGTATATGTATATGTATATGTATATGTATATGTATATGTATATGTATATGTATATGTATATGTATATGTATATGTATACGTATATGTATATGTTTATGTATATGGATATGTTTTTACATAGGAAGTCAAGCAGTTCTGTACATTTTATTGGTATACTCGTCATACGTTGCAAGAAAGGGACGTTTCACGCTTTCTTCTTGTAGCAGTTTTGTGTCCTACACGTCTTTGCAGGGCCTAGTTGTGTCGGGGCGATGGGGTGTGCTGGTTGGGGGTGGCGGGGGTGGAGGGCGCGTCTGGTTTGTTCGATAATGCCGCATTTACGAACGATGACATCCTCTCAGGCCTCCGCGGACGTTGTCATCCGTAAACCCAAAGCTTGTAGATTTCGTTGAATTCATAGGGGCGACCTAGCCAGAAGGTTTTTGAATGGGGACGACCTAGGCATTTGTTCTCAGAGTGGGGGCGTCTTAGACATGGTCGACTGAAAATGGGGCGATCTAGGAATTAGCCGCTAAGGCCGGGTTCACATGTCAGGGAAATGTATCGTTCAACCATGGGAGTGCAAGAGGCGCATTAATACAACATTGTGATGTTGCTTCGTGCAACGTACGTTGCAAGTATTATTAATTTTCATCTACCGCAAAAACAATCCGTGTTGAATGCCGTGAATCACGCTTCAACAATGAGAGCTCCTTCATTAATCAAGAAGGGAATGGGGGGGGGGGGGGGGGGGGTGGGGATCGTCCTGGGCCGGAACGCCCTTGTCGACTAGTCAACGAAGACAATTTGGTTCGTATGTCTGTATTTTCATGTTCGAGTTTAGAATCGAGATAATGACCGATGTCTGTCGCAAGTGCCGTGAGATAGAACAAAAACATGCGAGAAGACAGTTTTTGATCTTTCATTGATGAAAGTGGATGAAAGGTTGAGTCGCCCCGAGGTTGCAGCCATCTTGTCGATGAAAGGGAGACCCGCACAGGGCATTGTTGAAAGATGAAAGACAATTCACGTGCTTCAATGATGGGTGGTGTCGCATGGTCAATAACGCGAGGTGACTTGGCTCGCATGCTGCCACATAAGCTCGTGAGTTTGCAAACCGCCAAGAATGAGGCGCGACAGATGGAAAAAACAACGATTTTGTGACATCCTCACCCAAGCTAAGGGTGTGTTTGGCCTCGGTCGACGTCAGGTTGCGGATTCACGGATACACTAAAGTGCAACACGGATTCATACTTGGCAGAGAGGACTGGAGGCATCGACATGGATCCCGGTCAAAGGCCCAATCATGTTTAGTTCCACGTAAACATCGTAACCTAGGCAGCTCGGTTCTCCATCTCTGGAGTAGAAAAAAATTTGGCCAACACGGATCCTCTTAGGCTTTCGGCCGCGGTAGAAAGCGGAGGCGGATCCCTCTTGGCCAGACGGATTCCCGTGGCAGAGACAGAGAACTGAGCTGCCTAGGTTACGCTGTTAATGTGGAACTAAACATGATTGGAGCCTTTGACCGGTATCCCTGTCGATTCCTCCAGTCGCTGTGTGCCAAGTATGAATCCGTGTTGCACTTAAGCGTATCCGTTAATCTGGGTCCTGGAGTCGATGGAGGTCAAATGTACCCTAAGACATAGTGCAATGAACTATACAATGGCAATATACAAGATGCTGATATTAACCAAAGGGTACATGTAGGGATTACCCATGAAATTCAATTGTGTGTATGACCTACCCTGCGTTTAGAAGAAAAAAACATTTTATCTGCCGTTCAGAAGAAGATGAATCCCCTACTCAATTGCCTGAGAGTATCAATACTTTACCCACAAACATCAAGAAAACACAGCATTTTGACATTCCATGCAATGTAGCGTCGACATATTGATGTCAGCAATATCTTTGAACATGCACAAACCCCTCATTCAAGGGGTTTGTGAATGTATGTGGGGGGAAGTTTGCGTATGGTTCGCATGGGGGGTTCAAGACTCTCCATGCGTTGAAAGGGAACCTGCTAGGCCCCGCTACCGTGGGGTCTAGCAGGAGCCCATGCAAAAAAAAAAACCAAAAACCCCGAATGTAATTTGCGGTGGGGATTGATTAAGGTTTGAATGTAAAACCTTAGCATGTTTACAAGTAAGGAAAAGAGTAAAAACAAGTGTTTCCTCTTGATCTTGAAAACAGGCATTTTCGCTCGGTCGCGATTATGGCGTGGGAACAAGAATTGCGAGGGGGGTTGACATGCCCCACATCGCTTTCCTCAATCAGCGGCACACGCCGCTGATCAAGCATGGTGAAGTGAGTGGGCACGTCAGTCTTCTTTCTTAAGTCGCTGTGCAGGGCATCAATAAAACTTGTTCGCTAAGGAAAGCGTCACAAGCCCCCTCGTGGATTGGGTAGAAGGGTTACTATGCCCTTCAACTAAACTACGATGTTTCTAAACACGGTTCTAAACACGGTACGATGTTTCTAAACACGGTTAGCATCCTGTGTATTGTACGGTGAAGTAGTTTTTCCGAACCAACCCTGGTGGACGTCCCCTTTTCCTGCCGTCTACGGTTTCATTCCCGAGCAAGAAGTCCAATGTAGACCTCTACAGTCGTGAACATGCTGTTTAGGCCATGACCACGGACACAGTCTTCCGTAATCTTTCCGCATAGTTGTGACAAAAATTGGTTGTCGACACATGGAGTTAACGATAAAAACTACCTGGCTGGGAAAAAAAGTAAGATTGAAGTATGCTGACCGTTTGCTCATGAAAACCTCCTTCAGTTGCATTAACCAAGCAACATTAAGTGATAGAACGGATTTCACTCTAACTGGAAACTCATTGGAAAAAATGGCAATGCTATGTTTCACATGATCGTACTACTGTTGACACCGTTCTTGTGTGATATTCCTGATTCTTACATCACTTGTCGCAACACGAGTCGTGTGAGCAATGAATTGCAAGAATCAGAGTGGGGGTAGGCATCAATTTGGTGATTAACTTCTGAAGAGCGTTTAAGTAAATTTTCTTCGTAGTTTCTGTTGTCCATTAGGGGTCACCGATTGTGACATCACGAGATGTTTCAATTGCGAAGTTTATCACATTATGCCTAAAGGATGTGCCTTAGTTGCGCTCTAGTTGCACCCCACTTGCGCCCTACTTGCGCCATAGTTGCACTGTAGTTGTACCCTTGTTATGCCCTAGTTGAGCCCTAGTTGCATCCTAGATGCGCCCTTATTGCGCCCTAGTTGGGCCCTAATTGCACCTTCCTCGCGCCCTATTTTCCCCCTAATTACGCCCTAGTTGCGCCCTAGTTGCGCCCTAGTTGCACCATACTTGTGCCTTGCTTGCGCCCTACTTGTGTTCTAGTTGTGCTGTAGTTGCACCCTACTTGCGCTGTAGTTGCACCGTAGTTGTGCCATACCTGTACCCTAGTTGCGTCCTAGTTGCGCCTTACTTGCTCCTTGCTTGCACCCTATTTGCGACAAAGTTGCACCCTAGTTCCACCCTAATTGCGCCAAAGTTGCTCCCTAGTTGCGTTGTAGTTGCGCCGTGGTTGCGCCCTAGTTGCGCCCTACTTATGCCCTACTTATGCCCTAGTTGTCCCCTAGTTGCGCCCTAATTGCGCCCTAGTTGCGCCCTACTTGCGCCCTAGTTGTGCCCTAGTCGCACCCAAGTTTCACCCTACTTGCACCGTAGTTGCGCCCTAGTTGCACCTTACTTGCGTCCTAGTTGCGCCCTACATGCGCCCCACTTGTGCCCTAATTTCACTCTAGTTGTGCCCTACTTGCGTCATGGTTACGTCCTACTTGTGACCTAATTGAGCTCTAGAGGCATCCTAGTTGGACCACAGTTGCGCCCTCGTTGCGCTCTAGTCGTGTCCTAGTTATGCCCTACTTGTGCTCTAGTTGTGCCCTAGTTACACCCTAGTTAAGGCCTACTTGTACCCTGGATGGACCCTAGGTGCGCCTTACTTGCGTCCTACTTGCGACTCTACTTGCGCCCTAGTTGCGACCTTGTTGCGCATTAGTTGCGCCCTTGTTGCACGGTAGTTGTACCATAGCTGTGCCATACGTGCAACCTACTTGCTCCCTATGCACGTCCTAGTTGCGCCTTAGTTACAGCCTAGTTGTGACCTAGTTACGCCCTAGTTTTGCCCTAGTTGCACCCTACTTACACCCTACTTACACCCTAGTTGCACCCTAGTTGCGCCCTAGATGCGCCCTAGTTGGATCATACGGGCACCCTACTTGCACCCTACTTTTGTCCAATTTGCACCCTACTTGCACCCTAGTTGTACCCTAGTTGCCCCCTAGTTGCGCCCTAATTGCGCCCTACTTGTGCCCTACTTGCACCCTACTTGCACCCTACTTGCACCCTACTTGCACCCTACTTGCGCCCAAGTTGCACCTTAGTTGTGCTCTTATTGTACCCTAGTTGTGCCCTACTTGCGCCATAGTTACGCCATAGTTGCGCCCTACTTGCACCCTACTTTCGCCCTCGTTGTGCCCTACTTTTGTCGTAGTTGCACCCTAGTTGCGCACTACTTACGCCATACTTGTGCCCTTGTTGCGTACTAGTTTTGCCCAAAATGCGCCCTAGTTGTGGCCTGGTTGTGCCCTACTTGTGACCTACTTGCACCTTATACACGCTCTAGTTGTACCTTAGTTGCACCGTAGGTATTTCCTACTTGTGCCCTCCTTGCGCCCTTATTGCGTCCTACTTTTGCCCTAGTTACACCCTAGTTGCGCCCAAGATGCGCCCTAATCACGCCCGACTTGCTCCATACTTGCGTCCTTGTTGCACACGTCTTCCACCCTACTTGCGCTGTACTTGCGCCATACTTGCACCCTAGTTGTGTCCTAGGTGCGCCCTAGTTGCGCCCTATTTGTGCCCTACTTACGCAATACTTGCGTCCTAGTTGCGCACTAGTTGCGCTCTAGTTCTGTCATAATTGCGCACTACTTGCGCCCTAGTTGCCCTAGTTACGCCCTACTTGCACCTTACTTGCGTCCTACTCGCGCCCTAGTTGCACCCTAGCTAGGCCCTAGCTGCACCATACTTGCGCCATAGTTGTACCCTAGTTTCACCCTATTTGTGCCCTACTTGCGTCCTACTTGTGCCGTTCTTACACCCTAGTTGTGTCCTAGTTGAGCCCTAGTTGTGCCCTAGATGCGCCCTACTGGCGCCCTAGTTATGCCCTAGTTGCAGCCTCGTTTTGCCCTACTTGCGCACTACTTGCGTCCTAATTGCATCCTACTTGTGCTGAAGTTCTGCCGTAGTTGCACCCTAGTTGCACCCTAGCTACGCCCTAGTTGTGCCCTAGCTACACCCTAGTTGTGCCCTAGTTGAGCCCTAGTTGTGCCCTAGTTGCGGCCTGCTTGCATTCTAGTTGTGCCCTAGTTATGCCCCAGTTGCACCATACTTGCACCTTACTTGGGCCCTATTTACACCCTACTTCGTCCTACTGGTGGCCTTGTTGTCCCCTAGTTGCGCCCTAGGTGCGCCTGAGTTGCGTCCTAATTGCACCCTACTTCCACCCTACTTGTGCCCTAGTTGTGCCCTACTTGTGGCCTAGTTGCACCCTACTTGCGTCCTACGTGCACCCTAGTTGCGCCCTAGTTGCGCCCTAGTTGCGCCCTAGTTGCACCCTACTTGTGCCCTACTTGTGCCCTACTTGTACCCTAGTTGTGCCCTAGTTGCACCCTAGTTGTGCCCTACTTACGTCCTATTTATGCCCTACTTGCGCCTTAGTTGTGCCCTACTTGGGCCCTCCTTGCTTCCTAGTTTCACCCTAGTTACGCCCTAGTTGCATCCTACTTGCGCTCACTTGCGCCATAGTTGTGCCCTCTTTACGCCCTACTTGTGCTCTTCTTTAGCCCTACTTTTGTCCTACTTGCACCCTACTTGCGCCCTAGTTACTCCCTTGATGCCCCCTATTTGTGCCCTTATTATGCTCAACTTGCACCCTACTTGCGCCCTAGTTGTGCCCTAGTTGTGCTCTAGTTGCACCCTCGTTTCACACTAGTTGTGCCCTGCTTGTTCCCTACTTGCACCTTAGTTGTACCCTAGTTGCGCCCTAGTTGCACCCAAGTTGCACCCTAGTTGTGCCCTACTTGTAACCTACTTGGGTCCTACATGCATCCTCATTGTGCCCTAGTTGTGCCCTACTTGTGCCCTACTTGTGCCCCACTTGCACCCTGCTTGCACCCTAGTTGCGCCCTAGTTGCAATGTAGTTGCACCCTAATTGCACCCTACTTGCACCCTACTTGCGTCCTAGTTATGCCCTACTTGCGTCGTTGTTGCACCATAGTTGCGCCCTACTTGTGCCCTACTTGGGCCCTAGTTGCGCCCTAGTTGTGCCCTAGTTACGCACTAGTTGTGCTCTAGTTATGCCCTTGTTACGCCTTAGTTGCGCCCAACTCCCACGGTACTTACGCTCTAGTTGCGCCCTAGTTCTGCACCTTTTGCGCCGTAGTTGCACCCTACTTGCACCATACATGCGGCAAAGTTGTTCCCTAGTTGCGCCCTAGTTGCACCCTAGTTGCGCCCTAGTTGCGCCCTAGTTGCGCCCTAGTTGCGCCCTAGTTGCACCCTAGTTGCACCCTAGTTTTTTCCTACTTGCGCCCTCTTTTTGCCCTACTTGCACCATAGTTGTATCCCAGTTTCTCCCTAGTTGCGCCCTAGTTGCACCCTAGTTGTGCCCTACTTGTGCCCTAGGTGCGTGCTAGTTGCGCCCTAGTTCCGCCCTACTTGCTCCCTACTTGCGCCCTACTTGCGTCCTACTTGTCCCCTAGTTGCGCCCCAGTTGTGCGCTAGTTGCACCCTCATTGTGCCCTAGTTGGGCCCTACTTTTGCCTTAGTTGCATCCTAGTTGAGCCCTTGTTGCGCCCTACTTGCGGCCTAGTTGTGTCCTATTTGCGCCGTAGTTGCACCCTACTTACAGCGTAGTTGTACCCTAGTTGAGCCCTAGTTGCGCCCAAGTTAGGCCCTACTTGTATCCTTCTTGTGCCCTAGTTGTGTCCTAGTTGTGCTCTACTTGCGCCCTACTTGTGCCCGACTTGCACCCTTCTTCACCGCTCTGAAGCCCTAGTTGCACACTAGTTGCGCCCTAGATGGGCCCTAGTTGCACCCTGATTGTGGCCTAGTTGTGACCTAGTTGTGCCCTAGTTGCGCCCTAGTTGCACCCTAGTTGCGCCCTACTTAATTCCTAGTTGGGCCCTAGATGCGCCCTAGTTGCACCCTGGTTGCCGCCTAGTTGCTCACCATTTGTACCCTACTTGCTACCTACTTGCGCCTTAGTTGCGCCCTAGTTGCATCCTAGTTGGGCCATACTGGCACCTTAGTTGCACCTTACTTGCGGCTTACATGCACCCTAATTATGCCCTACTTGCGCCCTAGTTGCCCTATTGTTGCGGCCTACTTGGGCCCTACTTGTGCCCTAGTTGTGCCCTAGTTGCGCCCTAGTTGTGCACTAGTTACGCCATATTTGTGCCCTACTTGCATTAAACTTGCGCCCTACTTGCGCCCTACTTGCGCCCTACTTGCGCCCTACTTGCGCCCTTGTTGCGCCCAAGTCTTGTCGTACTGGCACCCTACTTGCGCCCTTCTTGCGCCTTACTTGTATCCTACTTGTACCCTAGTTGCACCCTACTTGTCCCCCAGCTGTGCCCTAATTGCGCCCTACTTGAGCCCCACTTACGCCCTACTTGCGTCCTAGTTGCGCCGTAGTTTTGCTTGAGTTTCACCAAAGTTGCACCTTAGTTGTGCCCTACTTGCGCCCCAATTATGCCCTAGTTTCTCCCTCGTTGCACCGTAGTTGTACCATAGTTGCGTCACTTGCTACCTACTTGCACCCTACAAACATCCTAGTTGTTCCCTAGTTGCACCTTAGTTGCACCCTACTTGTGCCCTACGTGCGCCCCACTTGTACCCTTCTTGGGCCCTAGTTGCACCCTAGTTGCAAAGTTGTTGCGCCCTAGTTATACCCTAGTTATACCCTGATTGCACCCTATTTGCATCCTAGTTGTACCCTAGGTGCGCCCTGGTTGCGCCCTAGTTGAGCCATATTGGTACCCTACGTGCATCCCACTTGCCCCCTAATTGCACCCTATTTGTACCCTAGTTGCGCCCTAGTTGCCCCCTAGTTGAGCCCTAATTGCGCCCTACTTGCGCCTTACTTGCGCCCTACTTGAGTCCTAGTTGCACCCTAGTTGTGCTCTAATTGGGCCCTAGTTGCGCCCTAGTTGTGTCCTAGTTGCGCCTTACTTGCGTCCTAGTTGAACCCTAGTTTCACCCAAGTTATGCCCTAGTTGCATCCTGTTTAATCTACTGGCACCCTACATACATCCTAGTTGTGCCCTAGTTGCGCCCTACTTGTGCTATGGTGACGCCCCACTTGCACCATACTTGCACCCTAGAAGGGCCCTACTTGCGCCCATGTTGCACCCTAGTTATACTCTAGTTCCACCCTACTTGTGCTCTAGTTGCACCCTACTTCCTCCATAGATGCGTCCTCCTTGCACCCTACTTGCGCCCTTGTTGCACCTGACCTTCGCCCTACTTGCACCATATTTGCGCCATTGTTGCATCTCTGTTTCGCCCTAAGTACGCCCTAGTTGTACCCTAGTTGTACCCTAGTTGTGCCCTACTTGCACCTTATTCGCGTCCTGGTTGTGCCTTGTTTGCGCTGTAGGTACGTCCTACTTATGCCCTACTTGCGCCCTACTTGCGCCCTTTTTGGGCCCTAGTTACACCCTAGTTGCGTCCGCGATGTGCCCTACTTGCGCGTTACTTGCGACATGCTTGTGCCTTACTTGTGCCATACTTACGTCCTAGATACGCCCTACTTGCGCCCTTGTTGCGCCCTGATTATACCCCATTTATTCCATACTTGCGTCGTACTTGTGCCCTACTTATGCCCTAGTTGCGCCCTAGTGGTGCCCTAGTTGCGCACTAGTTGTGCCCTAGTTGCGTCCTAGTTGCGCCCTAGTTGTGCCCTACTTCTGCCGTACTTGCGCTCTAGTTGGGCCCTAGTTGTGCCCTATTCACGCCCTACTTGCACCTTACTTGAGCCCTAGTTGCGCCCTATTTGCACCCTAGTTACGCCCTAGCTGCACCTTAGTTGCACCCTACTTGCGCCCTACTTGCGCCCTAGTTGCACCCCAGTTGCACCCTAGTTGTGCCTTACTTGCACCCTATCGTACCCCACTTGTTCTGAAGTTGTCTCCTAGTTGCGACCTAGTTGCGCCCTAGTTCCATCCTACTTGCACCCTATGTGCGTCCTACTTGCACCCTTCTTGTGCCCTAGTTGTGCCCTACTTGCACCATAGTTACGCCCTAGTTGCGTCCAAGTTGTGCCCTACTTGTGCCCTAGCCGCACCCTAGTTGCGTCCTTGTTGCTTCATAGCTGTGCCCTAGTTGCGCCCTATTTGCGCCCTAGTTGCATCATACTTGCACTGTAGTTGCACCCTACTTGAGCCATAGTGTCGCCCTACTTGCCTACCCTACTTGCGTACTACTTGTGCCCTAGTTGTGCCCTAGTTGCGTCCTACTTGCATCTTACTTACACCCTACTTTGCCCTACTTGTGCCCTAGTCGCACCCTAGTTGCGCCCTAGGTGTGCCCTAGTTGCGCCCTAATTGCGCCCTCCTTGCACCCTACTTGGGCCCTAGTTGTGCCCTAGTTGCGCCCTAGTTGTGCCCTATTTGTGCCCTACTTGTACCTTAGTTGCGCCCCAGTTGCACCCTAGTTGGGCCATAGCTGCGCTCCACTTGCGCCCTAATTGTGCCCTAGCTGTTGCCCTAGTTGCGCCCTAGTTGTGCCCTAGTTGCACCCTACTCGAGCCCTACTTGCGCCCTTGTTACGCCCTCCTTGCGCCCTGTTTGGCCCTAGTTGCGTCATACCTGTACCCTCCTTACACCCTAGTTGCACCCTAGTTGCGACCTACTTGCGCCCTACATGCGCCCTAATTTCACCCTACTTGCGCCCTAGTTGTACCCTACTTGCACCCTACTTGCACCCTAGTTCCGCCCTAGTTGCACCCTAGCTAAGCCATAGTTTGGGCCCACTTGTGCCATACTTGCGCCCTAGCTGCGTCCTATTTGTGTCCTAGTTGTACCCTACTCAAGCACTACGTGCGCCCTTGTTACGCCCTCGTTGCGCCCTGTTTGCAACCTAGTTGCACCCTACTTGCACCCTCCTTGCGCCCTAGTTGTACCCTAGTTGCACCCTACTTGTACCCTACATGTGCCCTTCTTGCGCGCTACTTACGCCATAGCTGCGTCCTACTTACGGCTTAGTTGTGCTGTACTTGCACCCTACTTGTGCCTTACTTGCACCCTACTTGCATCCTACTTGCGCCCTAGTTCAGCCCTTGATGCCCCCTAGTTGTGCCCTGATTGCACCCTACTTGCGCCCTACTTGCGTCCTAGTTGTGCCCTAGTTGTGCTCTAGTTGCGCCCTAGTTGCACCCTAGTTGCACCCTAGTTGCTCCCTAGTTACGCTCTACTTGCAACCTGTTTGCGTTCTTCACGCATCCTAGTGGCTCCCTAGTTGCACCCTAGTTGTGCCCTTCTTGCACCCTAGTTGCGTCCTACTTGCGTCATAGTTGCACCATAGTTGCGCTCTACTTGCACCCTACTTACGCCCTAGTTGTGCCCTCCTTGTGCCATACCTACTCCCTAATTGCACCCTACTTGTGTCCAAGTTGTGCCCTAGTTGCGCCTTAGTTACGTTCAACTTGTACCCTGCTTGAACTTTACTTGCGCCCTAGCTGCGCACTAGTTGCGTTGTAGTTGCGCCCTAGTTGTGACGTTTTTGCGTCGTACTTCCGCCGTACTTGCGCTCTAGTTGCACCCTAGTTGCGTACTAGTTGCGCCCTAGTTGAACCCTACTTGCACCTTAGTTGTGCCCTAGTTGCGACCTTGTTGCAACCTAGTTACACCCTACTTGCACCCTACTTGTGCCCTACTTGCGCCGTAGTTGCGCCCTGGTTGCACCCTAGTTGTGCGCTACTTGTGCCCTTCTTTTGCTCTATTTGTTCCCTAGTTGTGTCCTAGTTGTGCCCTAGTTGCACCCTGGTTGCGCCCTACTTGCGCCCCACTTGTGCCCTAGCTGCGTGCTAGTTGCGCTCTAGTTGCGGCCTAGTTCCGCCCTACTTGCACCCTGCTTGCGCCCTACTTGTGCCCTACTTGCACCCTACTCAGGCCGTACTTGTGCCCTAGTTGCGCCCTAGTTGCACGCTTGTTCTGCACTACTTGCGCCCTTGTTGTGCTCTACTTGCACACTCGTTGCATTCTAGTTGAGCCCTCGTTGCATCCTAGTTGCGCCCTAGTTGCACCCTAGTTGTGCCGTAGTTGCACCCTACTTGCGCCATAGTTGCACCCTAATTGAGCCCTAGTTGCGCCCTATTTGCTCCCTAATTGCATCTTACTTGCGTCCTAGTTGTCCCCTAGTTGCGCCCTAGTTGCGCCCTACTTGCGTCCTACTTGTATCCTGTTTTGCGCTACTTGTGCCCTAGTTGCACCATACATGCGCCCTAGATGCGACCTAGTTACACCCTAAATGCGCCTTTCTTGCACCCTACGTGTGCCCTAGCTGTGCACTAGTTGCACCCTAGTTGCGCCCTAGTGGTTGCGCCCTTCTTACACCGTAGTTGCGCCCTGGTTGCGCCCTAGTTACACCCTACTTGCGCCCCACTTGCACCCTACTTGCAATATGATTGCGCCCAAGTTAGGCTATACTGGCACCCTACTTGTACCCTACTTGCGCACTACTTGCGCCCTACTTGCGCCCTAGTTGTCCCCTAGTTGCATCCTAATTGTGCCCTACTTGTACCCTACTTGCGCCCTACTTGTGTCCTAGTTGCACCTGAGTTGTACTCTAATTGTGCCCTAGTTGTGCCCTAGTTGCGCCCTACTTGGGCCCTACTTGCCTTAGTTGTGCCCTAGTTGCAACCTAGTTGTCCCATAATTGCGCCATACTTGAGCCTCAGATACACCCTACTTACGACCTTGTTGTCCCCTACTTCAACCCTACTTGTGCCGTAATTGTGCCATACTTGTACCCTACTTGTATCGTAGTTTTGCCTACGTTGCGCCCTAGTTACGCCCTACTTGTACCCTAATTGTGGCCTAGTTGCGTGCTACTAGCACTCTAGTTGCGCCTTAGTTGTGCCGTACTTGCGCCCTTCTTCCGCCGTACTTGCGCTCTAGTTGCGCCCTAGTTGCGCCCTAGTTGCGCCCTAGTTGTACCCTAGTTGCGCCCTACTTGCACCTTACTTGCGCCCTAGTTGCGTCCTAGTTGCACCATAGTTGTGCCCTAGCTACACCCTACTTGCGCCCTACTTGCGTCCTACTTGCGCCCTGGTTGCACCCTAGTTGCACCCTAGTTGTGCATTACTTGCGCCCTACTTGTGCCTTATTTGCGCCCTACTTGTGTCCTAGTTGCACCCTAGTTACGCCCTTCTTGCATCCTATTTGCACCCTAGTTATGCGCTAGTTGTACCCTACTTGCGGTCTCGTTCCGTCCTACTTACGCCCTACTTGCGCCCTACTTGCACCCTACTTTTTTCCTAGTTGCGCCCTAGTTGCGCCCTAGCTGCGACCTAGTTGCATCCTAGTTGTACCCTACTTGTGCCCAAGTTGCCCCCTAGTTGCACCCTTGTTGTGCCCTAGTTACACCGTATTTTCGCCCTAGATGCATCCTACTTGCGTTGCAGGTGCAGCCTAGTTAAGCCCTAGTTGCGCCCTAGTTGCACCCTACTTGCATCCTTCTTCTGACCCAGTTGTGCTCTTGTTGCGCCTTACGTAAGCCTTTCTTGCACCCTACTTGCACTCTAGTTTGCCCTTCTAGTGTCCTTGTTGCACCCTAGTTGAGCTCCAGTTACGCCTTAGCTACACCCTAGTTCCACCCTACTCGCTCCCTACTTGCGCCCTAGTTGCACCCTAGTTGCGCCCTAGTTGCACCCAAGTTGCACCTTAGTTGGGCCGTTTTTTCTACTTGCGTCCTACACGCATCCTAGTTACGCCCTAGTTGAGCCCTACTTGCGCTCTACTTGTGCCCTCCTTACGCCCAACTTGCACTCTACTTGCGCCCTAGTTGAATCCTACTTGCCCTCTACTTGTGCCCTACTTACGCCCCACTTGCAATCTGCTTGTGCCCTAGTTGTGCCATAGTTACGCTCTAGTTGCACCCTAGTTGGACCCTAGTTGCGCCCTTCGTGCATCCTAGTTGCGCCATAGTTGCGTTATAGTTGCGCCATAGCTACGCCCTCCTTGCACCCTACTTGTGCCCTATTTGCACCCTACTTGTGCCATAGTTGCGCCCTAGTTGCGCCCTACTTGTGCCCTTTGCTCCTTAGTTGCGTCCAACTTGTGCCTTACTTTTGCTCTGCTTGCGCCTTAGTTATGCACTAGTTGCACTCTACTTGCACCCTAGTTGTGCCTTAGTTGCACACAAGTTGCGCCTCAGTTGCATCCTAGTTGTACATTACTTGCGGCCAAGTTGCACCCTAGTTGCACCCTAGCTTCGCCTTACTTGCACCCTGCTTTTGCCCTACTTGCGTCCTAGTTGTGCCCGAGTTGCACCTTAGTTATGCCCTACTTTTGCCCTACTTGCGCCCTAGGTGTGTCCTAGTTGCTTTGTAGTTGTGCCCTACCTGCGCCATTCTTGTGCCCTATTTGCGACTTTCATGCACCCTACTTGCGTCCTCATTGCGCCCTAGTTGTGCCATACTTGCATTCCACTTGTCCCTTACTTATGCCCTACTTGTGCCCTACTTAAGCTCTTGTTGTACCCTAGGGACACCCTAGTGGCACCACAGTTGCGCCCTACTTATGCCCTACTTGCAACATACTTGTACCCTACTTAAGCCCTAGTTGTGTCCTAGTACCTTCCTAGTTGCGCCCTACTTGCACCCTGTTTTGGCCCTACTTACACCCTCGTTACACAGTACTTGCGCCCTAGTTGCACCCTAGTTACATCCAAGTTGCACCCTAGTTGCGCCCTTGTTGCATCCTACTTGTCTCTCCTTACACCCTACTTGAGCCTTAGTTGCGTCCTACTTGCGCCCTAGTTGCGACCTAGTTATGCCCTCGTTGATCCCTACTTGCGCCCCTGTTGTGCCCTAGTTGTACCATACTTGCGCCCTAGTTGTGCCCTAATTGCGCCCTAGTTACAAACTACTTGCGCCCTACTTGCGCCGTACTTGTACACTAGTTGGGCCCTAGTTGCGCCCTTGTTGCACCCTCTTTGTGCCCAAGTTGTACCCTAGTTGTGCCCTAGTTGTGCTGTACTTGTGCCCTACTTGCGCCCTTATTGCACCCTAGTTGTGCCCTATTTGTGCCCTAGTTATGCCCCAATTGTGCCCTACTTACACCCTACTTACATCCTTGTTGTGCCCTAGTTGGGCCATAGTTGTACCCTAATTGTGCTCTTTTTGTACCCTACTTGCGTCCTAGTTGCGCCCTAGGTACGCTCTCATTACATCCCAGTTACACCCTAGTTACACCCTATTTGCGACTTTCATGCACCCTAATTGCGTCCTCATCGTGCCCTATGTGCCCCCTACTTGCGCCCTACTTGCACCCTATTTAACGCCTACTTGAACCCTAGTTGCGGCCTAGTTGCACCCCAGTTGCACCCTACTTGTGTCCTATTTGTACCCTAGTTGCATCCTACTTGCACCCTTTTTGCAACCATTTACGCCCTCTTTGCCTCCTACTTGCGTCCTAGTTTTACCCTACTTACGTCCTTCTTGTGCCCTTCTTGCACCCTACTTGCGGCCTACTTGCGCCCTAGTATGCCCTAGTTGCGACCTAGCTACTTCCTAGGCCCACCCTACTTGAGTCCTACTTGCGCCCTACTTGCGCCCTAGTTGCACCCTAGTTGCATCCTAGTTATGCCCTAGTCGCACTCTAGTTGCACCCTACTTACACCCAACTTGCGCCTTTGTTGCGCCCTAGTTGCGCCCTAGTTGTGCCCTACTTGCATCCTCCTTGCGCACTACTCGTGCCCTATTTACACCCTAGTTGCGCCCTAGTTGCGCCCTACTTGCGTCCTACTTGCGCCGTACTTGCGCTCTACTTGCGCCCTAGTTGCGCCCTAGTTTTGCCCTAGTTGCGCCTTAGTCGCGCCCTAGTTCCACCTTACTTGTACCCTACTTGCACCTTTGTTGCACCCTAGTTGCGCCCTAGTTGTGCCCTACTTGCACCCTACTTGCACCCTACTTGTACTCTCTTTATGCCCTAGTTGCGCCCTAGTTGCACCCTCGTTGCGCCCTACCTGTGCCCTAGTTGTGCAATAGTTGCACCCTAGTTGCACCCTAGTCACGCCCTACTTACACCCTACTTGCGTCCTACTTGCGCTTTTGTTGCACCCTAGTTGAGCCCCAACTGCACCCTAGTTGTGCTCTACTTGCACCTTACTTGCGCTCTACTTACGCCCTAGCTGCACCGTACTTGCACCGTACTTGCATCCTAGTTGCACCCTAGTTGCGCCCTAGGTGCGCCTTAGTTGGGCCCTAGTTGTGCAGTGCTTGCGCCCTACTTGCGACCTAGTTGCGTCCTACTTGTGTCCTAGGTGAGCTCTAGTTGCGCCCTATGTGCACCCTACTTGCGTCCTAGTCCCAGTTACACCCTCATTGTGCCCTACTTGCGCCCTACATACACCCCCACTTACACCCTACTTGTGCCCTTCCCTGGTTCTAGTTGCGCCCTATTTGTGCCCTAGTTGCATCCTAGTTGCGCCCTACTTGTGCCCTTCTTGTGCCCTGCTTGCGCCCTTGTTGCGCCTTAGTTGCACCCTACTTGCGCCCTTCATACGCCCTAGATGCACCGTGGTTGCGCCCTAGTTGCACTTTAGTTTGGCACTAGCTACTCCCTAGTTGCACCCTAGTTGCGCCCTTGTTGCACCTTTCTTGCGCCCTAATTGCACTTTAGTTGCACCGTAGTTGCGCCCTAGTTGTGCCCTACTTTGGCCCTAGTTGTGCCCTAGTTGCCCCTAGTTGTATGCTAGTTGCTCCTTGATTGTGCCATGGTTGCACCCAAGTTGCGTCCAAGTTGCGCCCTAGTTGCGCCCCAGTTGCGCTCTTGTTGTGTCCCTGTTGTGCCCCAATTGTGCCCCAATTGTGCACCTATTGTGCCCTAGTTATTCCCTATTTGCACCCTAGTTGCACCCTAGGTACGCCTTAGTTACGTCCTGGTTGCGCCCAGCTACGCCCTAGTTTAATCCAACTTGTGCCCTACTTGTCACCTACTTGCGTCCTACTTGGGTCCAAGTTATGCCCTAGTTACACCGTACTTGCACCCTACTTGTACCTTACTTATTTCCTAGTTGCACCCTAATCGCGTCTTAGTTGCGCCCTTCTTGCGCCCTACTTGCACCCTACTTGCGCCCTAGTTGCACCCTAGTTGTGCCCTAGTGGCATCCTATTTGCGCCCTACTTGCACCCTACTTGGGCCACAGTTGCGCCTTTGTTGGGCACTAGCTACGTCCTAGTTGCACTCTAGTTGCACCCTAGTTGGGCCCTCGTTGTGCTCTAGTTACACCCTACTTACGTCCTAGTTGCACCCTACTTACGCCCTACTTCTGTCTTACTTCCGCGCTAGTTGTGCCCTAGTTGCTTCCTACTTACGCCTCAGTTGGGCACTAGTTACGCCCTAGTTGGACCATACTTGTGCCATAGTTGTGCCTTATGTGTGCCCTGCTTGCGCTGTAGTTGCGCCCTAGTTGCGCCCAAGTTGCGCCTCAATTTAGTACAAGCTACACCATAGTTGCACCCTAGTTGCGCCCTAGTTGTGTCCTTGTTGTGCCCTAGTTGCTCCCTCTTTGTACCCTAGTTTTGCCCTACGTGTGCCCTACTTGCGCCCTAGTTGCGCCACAGTTGGGCACTAGCTGTGTCCTCGTACCGTATTTGTGGCCTAGTTGGCCACTAGTTGTGCCCTAGTTGCTCCCTAGTTGCGCCATAGTTGTGCCCTAGTTGCGCCCCAGTTGCGTCCCAGTTGTGCCCCAGTTGCGCCCCAGTTGTGCCCTGGTTGCACCCCAATCGCATCGCAGTTGCGCCTCTGTTACGTCCCAGTTACATCCTAGTTGCACCCTAGTTGTGCCCTAGTTGCGCCCTAGTTGCATCCTTATTGCGCCCTTGTTGCGCTCTAGTTCCGCCCTAGTTGCGCCTCATTGTTGGCTTACCCGGAATCAGGGAAACTCATCCATTCACACGTCGCACACCTATATGGACAAGGATGACCCAAGTTGCGCATGAAAAATCCATGACACGCGCCCTGGAGCATAGGATGTTTGGTCTTCGTGAGCGCCTCCTCAGAGTTGAAGAGACGTAGGGGCCGGAATTCGGGCCGACCCGAAACTCCGAAAATTCATCTATACGCACGTCGCACGTCCCTATGGACATGGATGGCCCAAGTGGCGCTAAATAAATCCATGGCACGTGCCGTAAAGCATACGGCGAAGGATTTCTGTGAGCGCCTCCGGAGAATCTGCGAGACTAAGGGGCCAGAATTCCGTCTGTCCCGACATAGAGAAAACGGATTCAAATTCTCGACCCATCCCTTTCAAAGCATGGTACTATCATACCGGTGCTACAACTCCGGATCCCATTCAAACTCTGTAGATAAGTGCCAACGGCCCAGAATAGTAATGACATGGGAGATCCTGGTGTTGTATCCATTTTTATCTCCCCAAGGCCAGCCCGAACTGTCTCCGAGACTAGGGACCCAAAACTAGGATGCGAATGCTGCAATCACGCCCTAGTTGTGCCTTGCTTGCATCCTAGTTGCACCCTAGTTGCGCCCTAGTTGCGCCCTAGTTGCGTCCTAGTTGCACCATAGTTGTGCCCTAGTTGCATCCTAGTTGCACCCTTGTTGCGCCTGAGTTGGACGCTAGCTACACCCTTGTTGCCCCCTAGTTGTACCCCTGCTGCATCCTAGTTGTGTCCCAGTTGTGCCCTACTTGCGTCCTAGTTGTGCCAGAGTTGCACCATAGTTACACCCTACTTACATCCTACGTGCGTCCTACTTGCGTCTTAGTTGTGCCCTAGTTACACCCTACTTGTGCCTTTCTTGTGTCCTACGTGCCCTTTGTTGCTCCCTAGCTTAGCCCTAGTTGTACCATAGTTGCGCTCTACTTGTGCCCTACTTGCGCCCTAGTTGCACCCTAGTTACACCCTTCTTCCATCCTAGTTGTGCCCTACTTACGCCATACTTACGTCCTAGATGCGCCCTAGTTGCGCCCTAGTCGCGCCTAGTTACGCCCTAGTTGCAGCCTACTTGCGGCCTAATTGTGCCCTACTTGCGCCCTAGTTCCACCTTAGTTGCGCTCTAGTTGTGCTGAAGTTGCGTCCTGGTTACACCCTACCTGCGCCCTAATTTCCCCCTACATGCGCCTCACTTGCACCCTACTTGCGCCCTGGTTGCGCCCTACTTGCGTCCTGTTTGCGCACTAGTTGCGCCCTAGTTGTGCCCTTGTTGCGCCCTACTTGCGTCCTACTTGGGCCCTAGTTGCACCCTACTTGCACCTTAGTTGCGCCCTCCTTCCACCCTACTTGCGTCGTACTTACGCCCTACTTGCACCCTCGTTACACCCTACTTGTGCTCTAGTTGTGTCCTGCTTGCGACCTAGTTGTGTCCTAGTTGCGTCCTTGTCAAACCCTAGTTGCACTGTAGTTACGCCCTACTTGTGCCCTATTCATGCCCTAGTTGCGCCCTAGTTTCATCCTAGTTGTGCCCTAGTTACACTCTAGTTGCGCCCTAGTTGCGCCCTAGTGATACCCTTCTTGGACCCTACTTGTACCTTACTTGCACCCTAGTTGCACCCTAGATGCACCCTACTTGTGCCCTACTTGCACCCTACTTGCGCCCTAGGTTTTCCCTACTTGCGCCCTACTTGTATCGTAGTACTACCCTACATGGGCTGTACTCGCGTCCCACTTGTACCCTAGTTTTGCCCTAGGTACGCCCTAGTTGTGTCCTACTTGCGTCCTTCCTTGTTCTACTTGCACCCTAGTTGTTCCCTAATTGTGCCCTACTTGCACCATTCTTGCACCCTGCTTGTGCCCTACTTGCGCCCTAGTTATACCCTGTTTGCGTCCTAGTTGTGCCCTAGTTGCGCCCTAGTTACCCCATACTTGGAACCTAGTTGCGCCATTCTTGCGCCTCATTAGCGCCCTACTTGCGCACAACTTGCGCCATAGTTGTGCCCTAGTTGCACCCTAGTTGTGTCTTAGTTGGGCCCGACTTAGGCCTTACTTGGGCCCCACTTGCGCCCTAGGTATGTCCTAGTTGTGGCCTTGTTGCACCCTAGTTGCGCCGTGGTAGCGCCCTACTTGCGCCGTACGTGCACCCAAGTTACGCACCACTTACGCCATAGTTGCACCCTACTTGGGTCCTACTAGACCTCTACATGCATCCTACTTACACCCTAGTTACACCCTGTTGTGTCCTAGTAGCGCCCTACTTGCGCCCTACTTACACCCTAGTTGTGTCCTACTCGCGCCCTACTTGCACCCTAGTGTGCACGCTACTTGCACCCTAGTTGCACCCTAGTTGATCCCTAGTTGTGCCCTACTTGCGCCAGACTTGCGCCCTACTTGCGCCCTACTTGTGCCCTACTTGTACCTTAGTTACACCCTACTCGCACTCTAGTTGCACCCTACTTGCGCCCCAGTAGCGTCCTAGTTCGCCATACTTGCGCCATACTTGTGCCCTAGTTGTGCCCTAGTTGTGCTCTAGTTACGCCATAGTTGCACCCTACTTACGTCCTACTTGCGCCCTACTTGTGCCCTAGTTAGCCCCTGGTTGCGCCCTGGTTGTGGCCTTGTTATGCCCTTGTTGCTCCCTGGTTACACCCTACTTTCGCCCTACGTGCGCCCCACATCAGCACTAGTTACACATTAGTTGCGCTCTACTTGCGCCCTACTTGCGCCCTACTTGCGCCCTACTTGTGCCCTACGTACGCCCTCCATGCGTCCTACTTACGCTCTAGTTGCACCCTAGGTGCGCATTTGTTGCGCCGTAGTAGCGCCCTACTTGCACCTTGCTTACACCCTAGTTGTACACTAATCGCGCCCACCTTAGTTGTGCCCTACTTGTACCCTAGTTGCACCCTAGTTGCACCCTAGTTGTGCCCTACTTGCACCCTATTTGCGCCCTTCTTGCGTCCTACTTGTGCCCTAGTTGCGCCCTAGTTGCACCCTACTTGTGCCCTACTTGAACCCTACTTGCACCCTAGTTGCACCCTTATTGCATCCTAGTTGCAGCTCAGTCGGGCATTAGCTATGCCCTCGTTGCGCCCTAGTTACGCCCTACTTGCGCCCTACTTGCACCTTAGTTGGACCCTAGTAGCGCCCAAATTGCGCCCTAGTTGTGCCCTAGTTGCGCCTTAGCTGGGCACTAGGTTTGCCCATGTTCGGCCTTACTTGTGCCCTAGTTGCTCCCTCCTCTTATGCTAGTTGCTCCCTCATTGCACCCTAGTTGCGCCCCATTTTGCGCCCCACTTGCGCCCTAGTTGTGCCCAATTTGCGGCCCTAGTAGGCCCCAATTCCACCCTAGTTGTCCCGTGTTGCATCCTAGTTGCACCCTTGTTGCGCCCTAGGTGCGCCCTAGCTGCGCCCTAACTTTGCCCTAGTTGCGCCTCAGTTACACCCTACTTGTGTCCTACTTGCACCCTGGTTACGTCCTACTTGCGCCCTAGATGCGTCCTACTTGCACCCTACTTACGCGCTAGTTTTGTCCTAATTGTGATCTAGTTGTGTCCTACTTGCATCCTATTTGCGCCCTAGTTGTGCCCTAGTTGCATCCTACTTGCACCCTGCTTGCGCTCTAATTGCGCCCTAGTTGCGCCCTAGTTGTGCCCTACTTGAACCCTACCTGTACCCTACTTCCGCCCTGCTTAGACCCTAGTTGCACCCTGTTTACGCCCTTGTTGTGCCCTTGTTGCGCCCTACTTGCACCCTACTTGCGCCCTACTACACTCTAGTTGCGCCTTAGTTGCACTCTAATTGCACCCTAGCTGTGCCCTCGTTCTGCCCTGGTTGTACCCCAGTTGCATCCTACTTGCATCCTACTTACGCCCTACTTGCCCTCTAATTTCGCCCTAGTTACGTCCTACTTGCACCCTTCTTGCACCCTACTTGCACCCTAGTTGCACCCTTGTTACGGCCTAGTTGCGCCCTAGGTGCACCCTAGATGCATCCTATTTCTGCCCTCCTTGCACCCTTCTTGCGCCCTAATCATCCCCTAGTTGCGTCCTAGTTGCGCACTAGTTGTACCCTACCTGAGCCCTACTTGTGCCCTACTTGCGCCCTTCTAATACCTGCTTGCACCATTATTGCGCCCTAGTTGTACCCTAGTTGGACCCTGCTTGCATCTTATTTATGCCCTACTTGCGTCCTAGTTGCGCCTTACTTGCACCCTACTTGCGCCCTAGTTATGCCCTTGTTACGCCATACTTGCGTCCTAGTTGCATCATTCTTGCGCCCTAGTTACACCTTACTTGCTCCCTACTTGTGCCCTTCTTGTACATTACTTGCGCCCTAATTCCGCCCTAGTTGCACCCTAGTTGGACCCTGCTTGCGTCTTATTTATACCCTAGTTGCATCCTAGTTGCGCCTTACTTGCACCTTACGTGCGCCCTACTTGCGCCCTAGTTGCGCCCTAGTTACGCCCTACTTGCGCCCTAGTTGCGCCCTAGTTGCGCCCCAGTTGTGACCTTGTTGCGCCCTCCTTGTACCCTACTTGCGCCCTATTTGCACCTGAGTTGTGCTCTAGTTGGGTCCTAGTTGCGCCCCAGTTACGCCCTAGTTGCGCCCTATTTGCACCCTACTTGCGGCCTAGTTGTGTCCTCATTGCACCATAGTTGCACCCTACTTGCACCCTACTTGCAATCTTGTTGCCTTGTACTTGCGCCCTAGTCGCACCCTAGTTGTGCCCTACTTGTGCCCCACTTGCACTCTATTTGCACCCAAGTTACGCCATTGTTATGCCACACTTGCGCCTTATTTGCGCCCTAGTTGAGCCCTTGTTACTTCCCATTTGCACCCTACTTGTGCTCTACTTGCACCCTGCTTGCGCCCTACGAGTGTCCCAAGTTGCTCCCCAGTTACACCAAACTTGCGCCCTACTTTCGCCCTTTTTGTACCCTACTTGCACCCTACATGCCCCCTAGTTGCACCCTTGATGCGCCAAAGTTGTGTCTTACTTGTTCCCTGCTTGTGCCCGAGTTGTTTCCTAGTTCTACCCTAGCTGCATCCTAGTTATGCCTCCGTTGGGCAATAGCTACACCCTAGGTGTGCCCTAGTTGCACCCTAGTTATGCCCTAGTTTTGCCCTTGTAGAGCTCAAGTTGCACCCTAGTTGCGCCCTAGTTGTGCCATACTTGCGCCATAGTTACACCTCAATTGGGCTCAAACCGCGCCCTAGTTTGGCTGTACTTATGCCCTAGTTACTCCCTAGTTGTGTGCAAGTTGCTCCCTTCTTGCACCCTAGTTACGCCCTTGTTGTGCCCTAGTTGTGCCCCAGCTGCACCCCACTTACGGTCCAGTTGTACCCCAGTTACGTCTAAATTGCGCCTTAGTTGTACCCTTGATGTACTCTAGTTGCACCCTAGTTGCACCCTTGGTGCGCCTTTGTTACGCCCTACTTGTGCCCTAGTTGCGCCCTAGATGCACCCTACTTGAACCCTACTTGCACCCTAGTTGTGCCTTACTTTTGTCCTAGTTGCGCCCTAGTTTCACCCTACATGCCTCCTACTTGCGCCCTACTTGCGCCCTAGGTGCACCCTTGTTGTGCCCTACTTGCGCCTTTCTTGTACTCTGCTTGTGCCCTAGTTGCGCCCTAGTTGCGCCCTAGTTGCACCCTAGTTGCACCCTAGTTGCGCCCTATTTCCACCCTAGTTGCACCCTAGTTGCGCCCTAGTTGCGCCCTAGTTACGCCCTTCTTGTACCTTACTTGAATCCTGCATACGCCTCACTCAGGCACTAGCTATGTCCTAGTTGCACCCTAGTTGTGCCCTAGTAGAGCCCTAGTTGCGCCTAGTTGCGCATTCCTTGTGCCCTAGTTGCGCCCTAGTTGCGTCCTACATCTGACCTACTTCTGTCCTATTTTCGCCCTAACTGCGGCCTAGTTGCGCCCCACTTGCGCCTCAATTGGGTACTAGCTACGCCCTAGTTGGGTCGTACTTGCATCCTAGTTGTTCCCTACTTGTGCCCTACTTGCGTCCTAGTTGCGCCCAAGGTATGCCCTAGTCGCGTCTTAGCTGGACACTAGCTACGCCCTAGTTGCGCCTTAGTTACGCCCTAGTTGCGTCCTACTTGTGTCCTAGCTGCGCCCTAATTACGCCCTAATTGCGCCCTTGTTATACCCTGCTTGCATCTTACTTGTGCCCTAGTCTCGCCTGTGTTGCGCTCTAGTTCTACCCTAGTTGCGCCCTAGTTGCGCCCTACTTGCACCCTACTTGTGTCCTACCTGTGTTCTAGTTGCACCCTAGTTATGTCCTAGTTGCGTCCTAGTTGTGCCCTACTTGCGTTCTACTTGCACCCTACTTGCACCCTAGTTGCTGCCTAGTTGTGTCCTACTTGCACCCTACGTATGTCCTAGTTGCGTCCTACATGCACCCAAGTTGCGTCCTAGATGCGCCCCACTTCCACCTTACTTACGCCCTAGTTGTGCCCAAGTTGTGCCCTAGTTATGCCCTAGTTGGGCCCCACTTGCACCCTAGTTGCGCCGTAGTTGCACCCTAGTTGCATCCTAGTTGCATCCTACTTGCGCCTTACTTGCACCCTTCTTGAACCCTACTTGCGCTTTAGTCGTGCCCTAGGTGCATCCTACTTGTGCCCTACTTACGCCCTACTTGCGTCCTACTTACACCCTAGTTGCACCCTACTTGTCCCATAGTTATGCCCTACTTGTACCCTACTTGTGCAGTACTTGTGCCTACATGCGAACTAGTTGCACCCTTGTTGCACCCTAGTTGTGTCGTACTTGTGTCCTACTCGCCTCCTAGTTGGACCCCAGCAATGTCGTTTGGAGTTACGAATGTCCCGTCGACGTTCATGGCGGCGAGGAACAACATTTTCCGCCTTAACCTTGATGATTTGGTCGTGGTGCATCTCAATGACATCCTTGTGTATAGCCTCACCCTGGGGGAGCACGATGGGCATCTTAAGAAAGTTCTTGAAGTTTTCGAAAAAGAGTTTTTTTTTTTCGAAAACTCTCCAAATATTACTTCGGTCGGCGTTCGATCGAGTTTTTGGGTCACGTCATCAATGGCATACTAATCACCATGGATCCGAAAAAAGTGGCAGTAGTCGCTGAGTGGCTGAGGCCGACCAACGTTTGAGACGTTCAAGTTTTTTCTCGGCTTCTACAATTACTACCGACGTTTTGTACGGGTTACGCGCAGGTGTCAACGCATCTCTCCGATCTAACTTGAAAGGAAAACGAGTGGCGGGGGAAAGGCAGCGAATTAGAAGCGTTCACCACTTTACAGAATGCTTTGAAGTCGACACAAGCCCTACAATTAGCCGATCCAACGGTTGACTGTAGTCACCCGTTAACCGTAGTCAGACGTCATGGCTACGGACACCTCACATCAAGCAATCGGCGCGGTCCTCCTGCAAGACCACGGCAACGGAGAACAATCGGTTGCATACATGTCAAGAAAACTACGAGGATCGGAACTCAACTACGCCATACACGAGAAGGAGATGTTGACGCCTGTACTTGCATTTAAGACATGGCAGTGCTACCTTGAATGCCGCTGATCCATCTTACATGCCAACCACCATGCATTGAAATATTTGAAGACATAGCCGAACCTCAGTCGACATCAAACCGGATGGATGGAGTTCCTTGAATCCAGGTTCGAGTACAATATTGAGTACTGACCAAGTAAAACCAACCCAGCAGACGCGCTCAGCCGTCGACCAGTTCTCATAGTTGAGGCAGCAACGTTACAGGTCTAGCGAGATCCATATCTTGAGCAGATATTTACACGAGGCTACAACGAGCATGGCACATACCACAAGGATAGCTTCTAGTACAACGGACCTTATTGGGGGTGATTATTCACTCGCGAAGTGGTCGTTTCCCCGAACGATGAACTCCGCCGCATGGTGCTCAAAGAATGCCACGACACTGGTCCAGGTGGACACTTCCGAGAAGACAAGACGCTGAAGAAGTTGACAAAACACTACAGGTGGGACAAGACGCAATCCGACGTGGCCAACTTCTGCAAATCTTGCGACACGTGGCAGCGACAAAAATCACGTCGTGCACGACCACCTGGACTTTTGTAGCCACTCCCCATTCGGACGGAACTGTAGAACGAAATCTCCATGGAATTCATCACATGGTTACTAGTCACACTCAAGGGATATGACGCAATCGTCATGGTTCTCGTCAGGTTTTCCAAAATGTCTCACTTTATCCCGACTATGACCACCGTCACCGCCAAGGGAACAACGTGGCTGTTTTTAAATAACATCATGCCGCTACACGGCGTGCCGAGGGCCATCACGAGCGACGGGGACGCTCAATTCACTAGCCGTTTCTCGCGCAAACTGATGACTCGCTACAGCAGCCGGATCCACCCATCAATTGCATTCCATCCTCAAACCGACGGCCAAAACGAGCTGACAAACCGAACGCTCGAACAAATTCTCCGAACGTTGTAAGAGCCTCATGGGATGGATTGGGCACAGAAAATCCCGAACCCCGAATCGAATGTAATTTAGCGATCTCCACCTCAATGGGTAAAACTTCATTCGAAGTGTTTTATGGCAAACTCCTCGCCACACCAGCCGGACTCCACAGCCAAAGCAACATTCACGCGGTTGACGTTCAACATGAGGACTCCTTTACCATGTGGGATGAAACACGGTAGACACTCAAGAAGACGCAAGCGGCGATGAAACGAGCAACTGTTCGACATTGCAGCAAAGACGTTTTCGCAGTCGACGACAAAGTTCTTCTCAGCTCAACCAACATGAAACTCCGTGGAGCCGACTGTTCAAAGCTCAAACCCTGATGGTTGGGACCGTTTGAGATCGAGGGCATGCAAGCCCCCGTGATTACGCGACTCAAACTCCTTGACACTATGCATGTTCACCTAGTGTTTCATGTCAGCCGACTCAAGCACTACGTAGACCTCGGAGAGAACCTCCCCAGCGGGGATGTACTTCCCCCTCCTCCGGTCCAAGTGGACGAGGACACAGAGTATGTCATCGAGGACATCCTTGGCCATTGATGACGTGGCAAAGCAACAGAATATCTTGTCAAGTGGCATGACTACGACGCTATGAATAGCAATTGGGAACCTTAAGACAACTTCCGTGACGCCGATCACCTGATCGACGGATAATACCGCCGTCACTGGGCCACATCTTTGCGCGCGCCGGGACGTCGCGGCTAAAAGGGGGGAAATGTTACGCGCCATACGTACACAATTCCCTGATCTTTCCGAATGGGCATTCCCGACATTACCGCGCGTCATGAACTCGACTTTTCACTCCGACGGTTGAGGGCAATTCGGCTAACTTCCCTCGCCCTCCGACGGAAATTCTCGCACATTTGGACTATTCTGACCACTTTTTAGAATCATTGAAAGAAGTGTGATAACCTTTTGGTCGACTTCTCGACACATCGAGACACACATAGATCTATGAAGATGCATATGGCATCTTCATTGTCAATCCTCGAAGCCCCCCCCGACTTCTCAGCTGAGGTCCTCAAATCGGTCCACTCACGACGCAACTCCACACGCGTCGCCTGACAATCAACTCGACGACCCCCAGTACGTCTCATTTGTAGCTCGACACTTGTATGTATGTGTTTGATCATCTTGACACTTTTCATCGAAGTAAACTTACCACTAATTGCAAATTTCTCAAGTTTCTCAAATTCTTGATCGTGTTCTGCCTTACAACTTTTACCTGTTCACCATTTATGCTTCGTTCGGCGTAACATTGCTTGGGGGTCTTCATGTTGTAATCTACAGAGCCGTGGCATCTTTGAAGAAAAATCTCAAACCGGGGGCACGACAACCCGTGGTGGTGTAACCGACCTCTCGGGCGACTGGGGGTGCGTGGAAGCTTCCCAGGCCATCCAGATGTGCCCTGCCTCGCGGCAGTAGTGAACCAAGGAGAAAGACCAGCCATGGTTCACAAGCTTTTCCTTTGCTTGTCCGTGACCGTCTTCCGCGATTGTTGGACGAGCGTTGAAGCAGGGGGGGACAAATGAAGGAAGGGGAGGAACGTTCAAGCAGGGGAGTTGGAGCGGCGCACCAGCGCCGTTATGCGAAGGACTCGCGCAGCTCGAGTGTGCCCCAGTCGAGGTGACGCAGCAGGCTGAAACGGAAAGGTACTGGAGGTCGTGCCAACAAGGTCGTGTCAGGTGGCGTCACGGAGCTGCAAACTTTGGCGAAAGGTTTCGGGCGAATTGGCAGACATCGGCAGGGGCTCTGCAAACGAGGAGGTTTCAGCTCCTACTCTTGTCGTTAGCGTCTCTCCAAATCGTCTTGTCGCTTAGCGAGCTTGCATGGGGGCGGACTTGGTCCTTTTCGGCCGAAAAAAACCCTACTTACCGCGCTGATTCCATTGCGGAGAGAGTAGAATCGAGCGGGAGTCCTAGAACACGAGGGATTGTTGTTATCCGACGGTCGGATTTGAACCGGACCATGGATCCGGAGCTGCAGCGGCAGGACACGCTGTCACGAGCAGAGCACGCCGCTCTCGCCACGGCCAACGAAGCAGGATGGGCCGCCGCAGCAACTGCAGCTGCTGCCGCAGCAGCTGTGGGACTGGAAGCCCCTGCTGGCCTGCTGGCCCCTCTGGAGGGAGCAGCAACGGCAGCGGCGGCGGCGGCGGC
>SZWC01001830.1:155482-203623 GCA_023375785.1 Penium margaritaceum | reverse complement strand
TGTGTGTGCGTGTGTGTGTGTGTGTGTGTGTGTGTGTGTTTTCTCTCTTTCACAATACAAAAGGGTATTCCTGTTTGGTGGCACAAAACACGAAATTTGTACTGAGCTGCATGATAGGACCAACAATTGTGTTTGATGACTCCTTTGTCCAAACGGGAACATGCACTTTTGGTGAATGAAACTAGAAACCACTCCGTCCACCAAGAAGTAGTTTTTCATTTTCATGAATGAAAAACGTTTTCTCGTTTGTCATGACAGAAGCAGAGAAACCAGCTACTAGTGTCCGGGTGCAGTTGTACGTCCGACACGGGTGAACACCAACTCACAGACACTGATAGTCCAAAATGGACTGACCCACAGTCGTAAACGAAGTAGGTGATTCAACCCTGTCTGAAAGGAGTAGGAAATGCTACTCTGCATTGTACCTTACTGAGGACGGTAGGTGTGGCTCCGTCGCAGCTGTGTTGCTGCTGCTGATGCTGCTGTTGTATGCGGAGTCGTGTTGCAACTCCGCAAGCTTCGTCTGCGTTGACACGTTCTTAGGTTTTTTTTTTTGTTGGCCTTCGCCACGGAGGAAAACACCCCAACCGCACCTTGTGCACGCCACCCCAAACGTGCTTTGGCGATGACTTAGGCTAGAGCCCGTCATACTCCTTAGGAGGAGCCGGTGTAGGCACCATTTCAAGTAGTGTGGGATTTGAACCCACTAACCAACCTCCGCCGCCAATCTCGCAAGGTTTGCGAACTGCCGGTAGACTGGGTCCTGACTACCGACAGTGGGCGGGATAGCGCGCTCGGAGGCGTCAGTCTATCCCGCAAGAAGGGAGATGTAGGAAAGGAGATGGAAGGGGTGAGGATGGCCCATCTCCCCGAGCACATAGTGGACCCCTTCTGAGACGGGGGGGGAGGGAGTATAGCTGACACGTTCTTAGGACCTGGTTAAGCCACTTGTGATGGTGGTCCTGTCCAGGTGTACCTCGTGAGGGCGCTCGGCTGGTCCGCACGATAGTTGGCCGGGAGCCGACGGGTGAGTTGCCTTTGGCACTGCTTGTCCTTACATGAAGACCGGTGTGCGTGGCTGCCGGTCGTTGGACATGTTTCGTGGTCGGTGGCAACCGGCGGCAGTGACCGTTTCGGTTCTATTGATCTTTGGAGCTGATCGCCTTGACAGGATACTTCCTGCATTTTTCTTCTGCCCCACAGGGTTTCACGGGCCTAGGGCATTTCTGTGATGTTTCCTGGAGCTCTGAGATCATGTATGTCTTGTGCACATTGGAGTCTGGTTCTAACAGGCACTGCCAGGCACTGCCAGGCATTATCCAAGCAGTACCATGCATTTCCCAGGCATTGCTATACATTGCAAGGAATTGCCCATGCATTGCCAGGCATTTCCAGGCACTGCCTCGGCATTTCCCAGGCATTGCTAGGCATTGCCAGGCATTTCCAGACATTGCCCAGGCATTGCCATGCATTACCCAGGCATTGCCTTGCATTGCTTAGGCATTGCCAGGTGTTGCCTAGGCATTGCCAGATATTGCCAGGCATTGCCAGTCATTGCCAGGCATTGCCATGCATTGCCAGGCATTGCCAAATATTGCCGAGGCGTTGCCAGGCATTGCCAAGCATTGCCTGGCGTTGCGAGGCATTTCCCAAGCATTGTCCAGGCATTGCCAGGCATTGCATAGCATTGCCAGCTATTGACCAGGCATTGCTCAGGCATTCCCAGGCATTGCCAAGCATTGCCCAGGCATTGCCAGGCATTGCCGGGTATTGCCTAGGCATTTCCTAGGCGTTGCCAGGCATTGCTTAGGTATTGCCAGGCATTGCGTAGGCATTGCGAGGCATTTCCAGGCATTGCATGGCATTTTGAGACATTGTCCAGGCATTGCCAGGCATTTCCTAGGCATGTCCAGGTATTGCCTAGGCATTGCCAAGCATTGCAAGGCATTGTGAGGCATTGTGAGGCATTGCTAGACATTGCTGAGGCATTGCGAGTCATTGTCTAGGCATTGCTAGGAAATGCCTACCAATGCGTGGCAATGTCTGGCAATGCCTAGCAATGCCTGGCAATGCTTGGCAATGCCTAGCACTGCCTAGGTAATGCCAGGCATTGCCTCGCAATGCCTCAAAATGCCATTCAATGACTAGCAGTGCCTAGGTAATGCCTGGCATTGTCCAAGCATTGCCAGGCATTGCCAAGTATTTCCTAGGCATTGCCAGGCATTGCCAAGCATTGTGAGGCATTGACAGGCATTGCCAGGCATTGCCCAGGCATTGCCAAGTATTGCCCAGGCATTTCCAGGTAGTTCCTAGGCATTGCCACGTGTTACCCTCGCATTGCGAGGCATTTCCCATGCATTCCTAGGCATTGTGAGGTAATGCCTAAGCATTGCTAGGCATTAGCAAACATTGCTAGGCATTGCCCAGGCATTGCCCAGGCATTGCCCAGGTATTGCCAGGCATTGCCAACCGTTGCCACGCATTTTCCAATAATTGCCAAGGCATCTCCAGGAATTTCCAGGCATTGTTCAAGAATTGCCGAGGTATTTCTAGGCTTCGCACAGGCATTGCCAAGAATTGCCCAGGCATTACCAGGCCTTGCCCGGTATCATGCACGCATTGCCACGCATTGCCCGCACATCGCCAGGCATTCTCAGGCATTGCCTGGCATTTCCCAGGCATTGCCAAGCATTGTCCTGGCTTGCCGAGCATTGCTTAGGCATTGCCATTGCGAGGCATTGCCCAGGCTTTACTAGGCATTGCAAGGTACTGCGTAGGCATTGCCAAGCATTGCCAAGCAATGCCTGGCATTTCAAGGCATTGCCAAAAAATGACTATGCATTGCAAGGCATTGCCAGGCATTGCTAGGCATAAACAAGCATTGCCAGGCATGCCAGGCATTGCCCAGGCATTGTGAGGCATTGCCAGGAATTGTCCATGCATTTCCGAGGCATTGCCAGGCATTGCCAAGCATTGCCATGAATTGCCAGGCATTACCCAGGCATGTCCAGGCATTTTTCAAGCATTTCTAGGCATTCTTCAGGCATTGCTTGGTATGGTCCAGGCATTGCTAGGCATTGCCCAGGCATTGCCAAGCATTGCCATACAATGTCCAGGTATTGTCATGCATTGCCAGGTATTCCCTAGGCATTGCCAGGTATTGTTAGGCATTGCCAGGCATTGCCAGGGCATTTCCAGGTATTGCCTACGTAGTGATTAGGCATTTCCAAGAATTGCTGGGCATTGCCCAGGCATTGCGAGGTATTGCCCATCCATTGCCAATCATTTCAAGGAATTTCCAGGCAGTGCCCAGGCATTTCCAAGGCATTGCCAGGCATTGCCCAGCCATTGCCCAGGCATTGCCAATGCATTTTCAGGCATTTCCAGGCATTGTAAAGCATTGCTTGGAATTTCCCATGCATTCCCAAAGCATTGCCAGGCATTGCTAGGCATTTTCAGGTATTACCCAGGCATTGCCAAGCATTGCTTGGCACTACCAAGCATTGCGTAGGCATTGATAGGCATTGCCATGATTATCAGGCATTGCAAGGCATTGCTAGGCATTGCGAGGCATTTCCATGCATTGCCAGGCGTTGCTAGGCATTGCCCAAGCATTGTCCATGCACTGTCACGCATCGCGAGGCATTGCCAGGCATTGCCAAGGCATTGCACGTGCATTGCCAGGCATTGCAAAGCATTGCCCACGCATTTCCAGGCATTGCCCAAGTATTGTCAGACATTGCCAAGAATTTCCATGTATTGCCCAGGTACTGCCAGGCATTGCAAGGCACTCCCAGGCATTGCCAGCCATTGCCTAGGCATTGCTAGACATTGCCCAGGTATTGTTAGGCGTTGCTTGGCATTGCCAGGAATTGCCTAGGCATTGCTAAGCATTGCTTGGCATTGCCCTCGCATTGCGAGGTATTGTCTAGGCATTCACAGGCATTCCCAGGCATCGCCAGACATTGCTAGGCATTTCGAGGCATTGCCATGCATTGCCAGGCATTGCCCACGCATTCCCCAAGCATTGCCACGCATTGCTAGGCATTGCCCAGGCATTGCCAGGTTTTGCCTATGCATTGCCATGCATTGCCAGGCATTGCGAGGCAGTGCCCAGGCATTCCCAAGGCATTGCCAGGTCTTGGTGAGGCATTGCCCACCCATTTTCCAGGCATTGTCCATGCATTGCCAGGCATAGTTAGGCATTGCCAAGCATTGCTAGGCATTGCCCATGCATTGGCCAAGCATTGCCAGGCATTGTAAGGCATTGCCTAGGTTTTGCCAGGCATTGCCCAAGCATTGCCAGACATTTCCAGGCATTGCCACGTATTGCGTAGGCATTGACAGGCATTGCCAGGCATTGCAAGTCATTGCTAGACATTGCCAGGCATTTCCAGGCATTTCCACGCATTGGCAGGCATTGGCCAGGCATTGCGAGGCATTTCTAGGCATTGCCGTGCATTGCTAGGCATTGCTAGGCTTTGCCCACGCATTGCCATGTATTATCCGGGCATTGCCAAGCATTGTCCAGGCATTGCCTAGCATTGCCCAGGCATTGCCACGCATTGCAGAAGCATTGCCAAGCACTGCCAGGTATTGCCTAGGAATTGCCAAGCAGTGCCAAGCATTGCGAGGCATTGCCTAGGCATTGCCAGGCATTGCCCATGTATTGTCAAGCAATGCCAGGCATTGCTACGCATTGCCAGGTCTTACCGAGGGATTGAGAGGTATTACCATGCATTGCAAGGAATTCCCAGGAATGGCCAGGCATTGCCATGCATTTCTAGGCATTGCCCAGGCATTGCCACGCATTGCCAGGCATAAGCAAGCATTTCCAGGCATTTACTAGACATTGCCCAGGCATTGATAGGCATTGCCCAGGCATTGCCAGGCATTACGTAAGCATTGCCAGGCGTTTCTCAAGCATGGCCATGCATTTCCAGGCATTGCCAAGCATTGCCTAGGCATAGCCCAGGCATTGCGAAGAATTTTGAGGCATTGCCAGGCTTTTCCCAGGCATTGCCCAGGCATTGCCAGGCATTGCGAGGCAGTGCCCGGGAATTGCAAGGCATTGCCAAGCATTGCGAAGCATTGCCAGGCATTGCTACGCATTGTCCAAGCATTCCCAGGCATTACCAGGTATTGCTTAGGCATTGCTAGGCATTGCAAGGCATTTCCTAGGCATTGCCAAGCAATACTCAGGCATTGCGAGACATTGCCCAGGCATTGCCATGCATGGCCTAGGCATTGCCAGGCAGTGCACAGGCATTGTCAGGCATTGCCTAGGTATTGCGAGGCATTGTTAGGCATTACTAGGTATTGCCTAGGCATTGCCTAGGCGTTGCCAGGTATTGCCTCGGCATTGATAGGTATGACCAGGCATTACCAGGCATTGCCAGGCACTGCCTGGCATGGCCAGGCATTGCCCAGAATTGCCCGACATTGCTAGGCATTGTCCAGCCATAACCAGGCATTGCCAAGCATTACCCACGAATTGCCAGGTATTGCCCACGCATTGCAAGGCATTAAAGGCATTGCCTAGGCATTGTCAACCATTTCTCAAGCATTACCAGACATTGCCAGACATTGTCAGGCATTGCCAGGCATAGCCCAAGCATTGCCACGCATTGCCAGGCATTTCCTCAGCATTGCCAGACACTTTCTAGGAATTGCCCATGCGTTGCCAGGCATTCTCCAGGCATTTCCCAGGCATTGCCATGCATTGCCAGGCATTGCCGAGGCATTGTAAGGAATTACCTAGGCATTGCCACGCATTGCCCAGGCATTGCCAGGTATTGCCAGGCATTATCGAGGCATTGCCAGGCATTGCCAGACATTGCCCAGGCATTGCTAGGCATTGCCAGGCATTACCCAGGCATTGTCAGGCATTGCCAGGCATTGCCCAGGCATTGCCAGGCATTGCGACGCATTGCCAGGTATAATCCAGGCGTAGCCAGGCATTGCCACGCATTGCTAGGCATTTCCTAGGCTTTGCCAGGTATTCCTCAGGCATTGCCAGGTATTTCCAGGCATTTCCCAAGCATTGCGAGGCATGCCCAGGCATTGCAAGGCATTTCCAGGCATTGCCCAAGCATTGCGAAGCATTACTAGGCATTCCCCAGGATGCCAGGCATTGCCCATGCATTGCCATGCATTGTTCAGGCATTGGCAAGCATTTCCAGGCATTACCAGGCATTATCGAGGCATTGCCTAGGCATTGCCACGTATTCCCCAAGCGTTGCTAGGCATTGGCAGGCATTTCCAGGCATAACCCAGGCATTACGAGGTATTGCCACACATTCCCAGGAATTTCCCAGGCATTGCCAGGCATTGCCCAGGCATTGCCAAGCATTTCCCACGCATTGCCAAGCATTGCTTGGCATTGCCTAGGCATTGCCCAGGCATTGCCTGGCATTGCTAGGCATTGCCTAGGCATTTCCATGCATTGCCCATGCATTGCCATGCATTGCCTTAGCATTGCCAGGCATTGCTAGGCATTATCGAACCATTGCCTAGGCATTTCCAGGCATTGCCAATGGATTGCCATGTATTGCCAAGCATTGCCTAGGCATTGCCCAAGCATTGCCAAGCATTTCATAGGTATTGCCAAGCATTTTCTAGGCATTGTCAAGCATTGCCCAGGCATTGCCAGGCATCGCCCAAGCATTGCCAGGCATTGCCCAGGCACTACCGGGCATTGCCAGGCATTGCTAGGCATTGCCAGGCATATCCCAGGCATTGCCAAGCATTGCCACGCATTGCCGGGCATTTCCCATGCATTGTAAGGCATTTCCCAAGCATTTCCAGGCATTTCCAGGCATTGCCCAGGCATTGCTAGGCCTTGCCCAGGCATTCCCAGGCATTGCCCAGGCATTGCCATGCATTGACAGTCATTGCCGGGAATTGCCCAAGCATTGCCAGGCATTGCCCAGGCATGGCACTGCCCAGGCATTGCCAGGCATTGCCTCGCATTGCCTAGGCATTGCCCAGGCATTACGAGGAATTTCTAGGCATTGCATTAGCATTGCTAGGCATTGCCTAGGCATTGTCATGCATTCCCTAGCATTACCAGGCATTGCTCAAGCATTGCCAGGCATCACCCAAGCATTGCTTAGGCACTGCCAGGCATTGCCAGGCATTACCAAGCATTCCCCAAGCATTGCCAGGCATTGTCTAGGCATTGCCAGGCATTGCCAAGAATTGCCAAGGCTTTTCCAGGTGTTGTCCTCGCATTGCCAGGCATTACCAGGCATTGCCCAGGCATTACCCAGGCATTTCCCAGGCACTACCTAGGCATTACCCAGGCATTGCCCACGCATTGCCAGGCATTGCCCAAGAATTGTCCAGGCATTGCCAAGCATTGCCTAGGCATTGCGAGGCATTACCCAGGCATTGCCAAGCATTGCCTAGGCATCGCTAAGCATTTCCTAAGCGCCTAGGCATTGGTAGGCATTGCCAGGCATTGCCGGGCATTACCCAGGCATTGCAAGACATCATCCAGGCATTACCAGGCATTGCCTAGGCACTTCCAGGCATTACCAAGGTATTGCCAAGCATTGCGAGGCATAACCAAGGCATTGTCTGGCATTGCCATGCATTGTCAGGCATTTCCCGGGCATTTCCAGGCAATGCCCAGGCATTGCCAGGCATTGCTAAGCATTGTCCAGGCATTTTCTGACATTGCCCATGCATTGCCAGGAATAGCCACGCATTGCTAGGCATTGCCCAAGCACTGCCAGGCATTGTCCAAGCATTGGAAGGCATTACCCAAGCATTGCCAGGCATTGCCTAGGCATTACTAGGCTTTGCTCAGGCATTGCCATGCATTACCTAGGCATTGCCAGGCATTATCAAGGCATTGCCTAGGCATTACCAGGCATTGCCCAGCCATTGCTAGGTACTGCAACGAATTTCCCAGGCATTTCCAAGCATTTTCTAGGCATTGTGAAGCATTTCCTAGGCATTGCCCAAGCATTGCCACGCTTTGTCGGGCATTGCTAGGCATTGGCGAGGCATTGCCAGGCATCGCCCAAGCAATGCCAGGCATTGCCACGCATTGTCAGGCATAAACAAGGCATTTCTAGGCATTGCCACGAATTGCCAGGCATTTCCGAGACATTTCCAGGCATTGCCAGGCATTGTCCAAGCATTACCATGGCATTGCCGAGGCACTCTCCAGGCACTGCCAGGCATAATCAAGACATTGCCACGCATTACTACGCATTGCCGAGCATTGCCAGGCATTGCCAGGCATTGCAAGGCATTGCCCAGGCAGTGCGAGGCATTGCCAGGCATTGTCCATTCATTGCCAGGCATTGCCCAGGCATTGCCAGGCATTGCCACACAGTGTCCAAGCATTGCCAGGCATTTCCTAGGCATTGCCAAGCATTGCCTAGCATTGCCTAGGCATTGCTTAGGCATTACCAGGCATTGCCCAGGCATTGCCAGGCATTGCCAGGCATTTCCCAGGCATTACCATTCATTGCCCAGGAATCTCCAGGCGTTGCTCAGGCATTGCTAGGCATTGCCAGGCATTTCCTCGGCATTGCCACGCATTGCCGAGGCATTACCAGGTAGTGCCTTGGCATTGCCTGGGCATTGCCAAGGCATTGCAAGGTGTTTCTAGGCATTGCCTAGGCATTTCCACCCATTGCCTCACATTGCCTAGGCATTACCCAGGCATTGCCAGGCATTGCCAGGCATTGTCCAAACATTGCCACGCATTATCCAGGAATTGCCTAGGGATTGCTAGGCATTTCTAGGCATTGCTCAGCCATTGCCAGGTATTGCCAAGCATTGCCTAGGCATTGCCAAGCATTTCCTAGGCATTTCCCAGGCATTGCCTGGCATTTCCAAGCATTGTAAGGCATTGCCCACGCATTGGGAGCATTGCACAGGCATTACAAAGCATTGCCCAAGCACTGCCAGGCATTGCCCAAGCATTGCCAGGCATTTCCAGGCATAACCCAGGCATTTTCCAGGCCTTGCCATGCATTGCCAGGCATTTCCCAGGCTTTGTAAGGCATTGCCGAGGCATTGCCAGGCATTGCTAGGCATTGCCCAAGCATTGCCCACGCATTGTCGAGGCATTATCCACGCATTGCGCACGCATTGCCAGGCATAGCCGAGGCATTGCGAGGCATTGCCACGCATTGCCAGGCATTGCACAGGCATTGCCATGCATTGCCAAACATTGTCCAAGCATTGCGAGGCATTGCCTGGCATTGTCCATTCATTGCAAGGCATTGCCCAGGCATTGTCAGGAATTTCCAGGCATTATCCAAGCATTGCCAGGCAATGCCAAGGCATTGCCAGGCATTGCCAGGCATTGTCTAGGCATTCCGAGGCATTTCCTGGCAATGCCTAGGAATTGCCCAGGCATTTCCATGCATTGCCCAAGCATTGCAAGGCATTGCTAGGAATTTTTGAGGCATTGCCATGCCTTGCCCAGGAATTGCCAGGCATTGTCAGGCATTGCCTGGCAATGCCTAGGCATTGCCAGGCATTGCCAGGCATTGCTAGGGAGTGCCTAGGCATTTCCAGGCATTGCCCAGGCATTGCCAGGCATTCCCTTGGCATTGCCAAGTATTGCCCAAGAATTGCTAGGCATTTCCCAGGCATTGCCAAACATTGTCAGGCATTTCTCTGGCATTTCAAGGCATTGCTTGGCATTTCCTAGGCATAACCGGGCATTGCCCGGGCATTATCAAGTTTTGCCCAAGCATTGCCATGCATTACCCAGGCATTGCCCACGCATTCCCAGGCATTATCCAGGCATTTCTTAGGCATTTCCCAACCATTCCCAGGTATTGCCAGGCATTGCGTAGGCATTTTCCAGGCATTGCCAAGCATTACCTAGGCATTGCCAAGCATTGCCTAGGCATTGCCTAGGCATTGCCTAGGCATTGCCACGCATTGCTTGGAATTTCCAGGCATTGCCCAGGCATTGGCAGTCATCTCACAGGCATTTCCATGCATTCCCCAGGCGCTGCCGGGCATTGCCCAAGCATTGCCAGGCGTTGCCAGGCATTACCCAGACATTTCCATGCATTGCCATGCATTGCGAGGCATTTTCCAGCCATTGCCAGGCATTGCCATGCATTGCCAGGCATTACCCAAGCATTGCTTAGGTGTTACCCAAGCATTGTCCTGCCACTTCCAAGCATAAGCCAAGCATTGCCAGGCATCACAACGCATTGCTAGGCATTACCCAGGCATTGCCAGGCACTGCCAGGCAGTGCCCAAGCATTGTGATGCATTAGAAAGCATTGTCCATTCATTCCCAGGCATTGCCGAGGTATTGCCGGGCATAGCCAGGCATTGTCCAAGCATTGCCACGCATTGTCCAGGTATTGCCAGGCATTGCCTAGGCATTTCCATGCATTGCCTTGCATCACCTGGCATTGCCTAAGCATTGCTTGAGCATTGCCACGCATTGCCCAGGCATTGCCAAGCATTGTAAGGCATTTCCCAGGCATTCCCAGGCATTGCTCAGGAATTGCCAGGCATTGCCCAAGCATTGCCAGGCATTTCCAAGCATTGCCTAGGCATTGTCAGGCATTGCCCAGGCATTGCGAGTCATTGCCTTGGTATTGCTAGGCATTGTCTAGGCATTTCCAAGGCATTGCTAGGCATTGTCCAAGCATTGCCAAGCATTGCCAAGAGATGCCCAGGCACGGCGAGGCATTGTCATGCATTACCTAGGCATTGTTAGGCATTGCCAAGGCATTGCAAGGCATTTTTATGCATTGCCAGGCATTGCTAGGCATTGCCAAGGCATTGCCAGGCGTTGCCCAGGCATTACCTAGGCATTGTCAGGCATTGTGCGGGCATTGCCCGGCATTGCCTAGGCATTACCGAGGCATTGCTACGCATTGCTCAGGCATTGCCAGGCATTGCCAAGCATTGCCAGGCATTGCCCAGGCATTGCTAGGCATTGCCAAGCATTGCCCAGGCGTTGCATGGCATTTCCTAGGCATTGCCGCGGCATTGCTAGGCAATTCCAGGCATTACCTAGGCATTGCCCAAGCATTGCCAGGCATTGCCAACCATTGCCATACATTGCCAGGCATTGCCCACGCATTGCCAGGCATTTTCCAGGGATTGCCAGGTTTTTTCCAGGCCTTTCCAGGCATTGCTTCAGCATTGCAACCATTGCCTAGGCATTGCCCAGGCATTGCCAGGCATTGCCTACGCATTGCCAGACATTGCCCACGCATTGCCAGACATTGCCCAGGCATTTCCAAGGCACTGCCAGGCATTTCCCAGGCATTTCCAGGCATTTCCAGGCATTTCCAGGCATAACCCAAGCATTGCCAAGCATTGCCACGCATGAGTACACATTGCCAAGGCATTGCGAGGCTTTGGCACGCATTGCCAGGCATAACCCAAGAATTGCCCAGGTGTTGCCAGGCATTGCCCTGGCATTGTCAGGCATTTCCCAGGCACTGCCAAGCATTACTAGGCATTGCGAGGTAGTGCCCAGGCATTGCCAGGCATTGCCTCGGAATTGCCAGACATTGCCTAGGCAGTACCGAGGCATTTCAAGGCATTGTCCAGGCAGTGCCCAGGCACTCCCAGGCATTGCCAGGCATTACCTTGGCAGTACCGGGGGCATTACCTAGGCATTGCCAGGCATTTCCAATGCATTGCAAGGCATTGCCATGCATTGCCGAGGAAATGTCAGGCATTGCCGGACATTACGAGGCAATGCCCAGGCATTGCCAAGCATTGCCTAGGCATAGCCAAGCATTTCCTAGGCATTGCCCAAGCATTGCCAGGTGTTGCCAGGCATTGCGAGGCATTACCCTGGCATTACAAGGCATTTCCCAGGTAATGCTAGGCATTGCCTAGGCACTACCAGGCATTGCCCAGGCATTGCCAGACATTGCCAGGCATAACCCAGGCATTGCTAGGCATTGTTTCACATTGCGAGGCATTTTCCGGGCATTGCCATGCATTTCCCTCGCATTGCCGGGCATTTTCGGGCATTTTTGGGCATTTCCCAGGCATTGAATGGCATTGTCGAGGCATTGCAGGGCATTGCCAGGCATTGTCCAAGCATTGTCAGGCATTGCGCAGGCATTCCTAGGCATTGCCAGGCCTTGCCTAGGCATTACCAAGCATTGCCTACGCATTGCCAAGTAATTCCTAGGCATTGTTTAGGTGTTGTAACGCATTGCAAGGAATTGCAAAGAATTACCCAAAGATTGCCAGGCATCGCCTAGGCATTGCAAGGCATTGCCCAAGCCATGCCAGGCATTTCCTAGGCATTTCCAGGCATTTCTAGGCATAACCCAGGCATTGCCAGGCATTGCCACACATTGCCCTGCATTTCCTAGGCATATCCAGGCACTGCCCAGGCATTGCTTAGGCATTGTCAGGCATTGCCACACATTGCCAAGGCATTGCATGGCATTGCCTAGGCATTGCCCAGGCATTGCCACGCATTGCTAGGCATTGCCTTGGAATTGCCATGCATTGCCAGGCATTGCTTAGGCATTGCCATGCATTGCCCACACATTGCCAGGCATTGCCAAGCATTACCCAGGCATTGATTAGGCATTGACATAATTGCCAGGCTTTGCCCAAGCATTGCCAGGCATTGCTACATATTGCGAGGCATTGCCTAGGCATTGCCCATTCATTGCTAGGCATTGCCAGGCATTGCCCAGGCATTGCCAGGCGTTCCCAGGCATTGTGTGGGCATTGCTTGTCATTGCCTAGGCATTGCCTTGGGATTGCAAGGAATTGCCAGGTTTTTACCAAGCATCGCATTGCCCAAGGATTTCCAGGCATTGCGTACGCATTGCCAAGCATTGCCAGGCATTGCCTAGGCATTCCCAGGCATTATCTACGCATTGCCTAGCATTGCCAAGGCATTGCGGGGTGTTGTCGAATCCTTGCCAGACATTTCCTAGGCAATGCCTAGGCATTGCTAGGCATTGGCCAAGCATTGCCAAGCATTGCCAGGATTTGCCCAGGCATTGCCCAGGTTTTCCCAGGCTGCCAGGCATTGCCCAGGCATTGCCAAGCATTACCTAGGCATTTCCAGGCATTCCCCAAGCATTGCAAGGCATTGCCAGGCATTGCAAGGCATTGCCAAGCATTGCCAAGCATTTCCCAGGCATTGTCAAGCATTACCAGGCATTCCCCAGAAATTGCCCATGCATTTCTAGGCATTGCCAAGGCATTGCAAGGCATTACCCAGGCATTTCCAGGCATTGCCAGGCATTACGCAGGCATTGTCACGCATTGCCAGGCATTGCCCATGCATTGCCAAGTATTACCCAGGCATTGCCATGTATTGCCATGAATTTCCCAAGCATTGTCCTACATTATTGGGCGTTACCAGACATTGCCCAGGCATTACGAGGCATTGCGAGGCATTGCCAGGAATTACCTAGAGGTTGTTAGGCATTTCCACGCATTGCCCAAGTATCACCGGAAATTTCCAGGCATTGTTATGCATTGCCCATGCATTGCCAGGCATTACGAGGCATTACCCAGGCATTGTCGGGAATTGCCTAGCCATTGCCAGGCATTGTCAAAGCATTTCCCTAGAATTTCCAGCATGGCCATGCATTGCCAATGCATTACCAATGCATTGCCAGGCATTGCCCAGTCGCTGTCAGGCATTGCCTAGGCACTGCCAGGCATTGCTCAGGCATTGACTAGGCATTGCCAGGCATTTCCCATACCTTGCGAGGCATTGCTAGGCATTGCCTACGCATCGCGAGGCATTACCTAGAAATTTCCAGGCATTGCGAGGCATTATCCAGGCATTGCCATGCATTGCCATGCTGCGCCCAAGCATTGCTAGGCATTACCCATGCATCGCCACACTGCCACGCATTGCTCAGGCATTGGCAAGCAATACACTGGCATTACTAGGTATTCCCCAAGCATTGCCAGGCATTGCGAGGCATTGCCAGGCATTACCCAGGCATTGCCCAGGCATTGCCAGGCATTGCCACGCATTTCTTAGGCATTGCCAGGCATTGTGAAGGCATTTCACGGCATTGCCAGGCATTACCCAGGCATTTTCACGCATTTCCAGGGATTGCCCAAGCATTGCCAAGTATTACTGGAGCATTGCCAGGTATAGCCAGGAATTGTCCAGGCATTGCTGTATATTGTCAGGCATTGTTTAGGCATTGCGAGGCATTTCCAGGCATTGCCAGTCATTACCCAGAGATTGCTAGGCTTTGCGAGGCATTTCCCAAGCATTGCCACACATTTCTAGGCATTGTCAAGCATTGCCCTGGCATCGCCAAGCATTGCGCAGGCATTATCCAGGCATAACGAGGTAATGCTAGGCATTGTCCTGGCATTACCAGACATTACCGAGGCAATGCCATGCATTGTACAGGCATTGCCATGCATTTCCCAGGCGTTGCCAGGCATTGCAAGGCATTTCCCTGGCATTGTCAAGGCACTGCCAGGGATTGCCACGCATTGTCGAGGCATTACCCAGGCATTGCCAGGCATTGCCAGAGCATAGCCCAGACATTGCCAGGAACTGCCAAGCATTACCCAAGCATTGCCAGACATTTCCCAGGCATTGCCAAGCATTGCCAGGCATTACCCAGGCTTAACCAGGAATTACCTAGACATTGCCACAGATTGCCAGGCATTGCCAAGCATTGCACATGAATTGTCAGGCATTACCCAAGCATTGCGAGGCCTTGCGAGGCATCACTAGGCATTGCAAAGCAATGCCTAGGCATTGCCAGGAATTACGAGGCATTTCTTAGGCATCGCCATGCATTGCTCATGCATTGACATGCATTGTTTGGGAATTGCCAGGCATTGCCACGCATTGCCCAGGCGTTTCCAGGCATTGTCGAGGCATTGCCAGGCATTGGCCCCCATTGCTAGGCACTACAAGGCATTGCTAGGCTTTTCCATGCATTGCAAGGCAATGCCTAGGCATTGACTTGCATTACACAGGCCTTACCCGGCATTGCCAAGCATTGCTAGGCATTACCGAGGCATTGCCAGGCATTGCCTAGGCATTGCGAGGAATTTCCCAAGCATTGCCAAGCATTACCCAGGAATTGCCAGGCATTACGTAGGCATTTCCAGGTATTGCAAGGCATTGTTCAAGCATTGCCAGGTATTACGAGGCATTGCCACGCACTGCCAAGCATTGCACAGGTATTACCAGGCCTTGCCAGGCATTCCCAAGCATTGCCTACGCATTGCTAGGCATTGCCCAGGCATTGCCAAGAATTGCCGGACATTGCCTAGGCATTGCCACGCATTGTCTAGGCATTGCCAGGCATTATGAGGCATTACCTAGGCATTGCTAGGCATTGCCAGGCATTGCCCAGGCATTGCCGAGGCATTGCCCGGCATTGCCTAGGCATTGCCAGGCATTGCCCGGCATCGCCCGTCATTGCCAGGCATTGCCAAGCATTGCCAAACATTGCCTATGCATTGCAAGGCAGAACCCAGGCCTTGCCAAGAATTGTCAGGAATTCGAGGCATTGCCAGGCATTACCCATACATTGAGTGGCCTTGCCAGGCATTGCCCAGGCATTGGCAGGCATTGCCCAAGCATAGCCAGGCATTGCTGGGTTTCATCGATGCATTGCCACACATTGCCAGGAATTTCCCACGCATTGTCAAGCATTACCCAAGCATTTCCAGGCATTGTTCGACATTGCCATGCATTGCGAGGCATTGCCAGGCATTGCCTAGGCATGCAAGGGACTGCCCGGGCATTGTCTGGCATTGCCAGGAACTGTCGAGGCATTGTCCAAGCATTGCCAGGCATTTTCCGACATTACCAGGTACTGTCTGGCATTGCTAGGCATTGCCAAGCATTACCAAGGCCTTGCCAGGCATTGCTAGGCATTACCTAGGCATTGCCAGGAATTGTGAGGTATTGCATAGGCATTGCCAGGCATTGCCTAGGCATTGCCAGGCGTTGCCCAGGCATTGCCAGGCGTTGCCAAGCATTACCTCGGCATCGCCAGGCATTATGCAGGTATTTGCACGCATTGCAAGGCATTGTACAGCGTTGCCAAGCCTTGCCAGGCATTGCCAAGAATTGCCAGACATTACCCTGAAATTGAAAGGCATTGCCAGGTATTCCCCAGGCATTGCCGGGCATTGCCCCGGCATTGCCATGCATTGCCCAGACTGGTCACCTCCCGATTGTTTTTCTAGCGGGTACGAAGGTCTGCCGTCCAAACCCAGACTACCAGCACCACCTCCCAACTTTGACGGACCATAACTGCCTCGATTCTGAGCCACTTGCTGCGATTCAAATTGCAGCTAGTCCAGCACGTCCCCTAGATTTTGAAACATTCATTCGTGCATGCAAGCTTGCACTGTTCAAGGATCCGGAGGCATCGTCCTGACAAAACAACATGGCACATGTCAATTTGTAACACTTACGAGACATTGCCAGGCATTGCGTAGGCATAGCTAGGCATTTCCAAGCATTGCCAAGCATTGTGAGGCATTGCCCAGACTTTGCCAAGCATTTGCAGGCCTTGCTAGGCATTGCAAGGCATTAACCAGGCATCGCTAGGCATTGCTCAGGCATTGCCAGACATTATCCACGCCTTCCCAGGCATTGCCAGGAATTGCCTAGGCATTGCCAGGCAATGCTAGGCATTGCAAGGCATTTCGAGGCATTGCTAGGCATTCCCCAGGCAATGCCAAGCATTGTCCAAGCATTGCCAGGCATTGCCCAGGCATTGCCGGGCATTTCCTAGCATTGCAGGCATTGCAAGGCATTGCCACGCATTGCCAGGCATTGCCACGCATTGCCTAGATATTCACAACCATGGCCCGGGCATTGCCACGCATTGCCACGCATTTCGAGGCATTGCCAGGCATTGCCCAGGCAATGCCAGGCATTGCCAGGCATTGCCCAGGCAGTGCCAAGCATTTCCAAGGCATTGCCAGGCAATGCCATGCATTGCGCAGGCATTGCCAACCATTGCCCAGGTATTTCCAGGCATTGCCAGGAACTGCTTAGCATTCCCCACGCATTGCCATGCATTGCCTAGAATTGCACAGGCATTTCCAGGCATTTCCAGGCATTCTCTTGCCAAGCATTACCCAGGCATTTCTAGGCATCGCCAGGCATTGCACGGGCATTGCCTGATATTGCACAGGCATTGCAAAGCATTGCCAAGGCATTGCCACGTATTGTCCGGCATTGCCAGACATTGCCAGGCATTGCTTAGGCATTGGCAAGCATTGCCTAGGCCTTGCCAGGTATTTCCACGCATTGTCAAGCATTACCAGACATTACCTAGGCATTGCTAGGCATTGCCAGGCATTGCCTAGGCATTGTCAGGCATTGCCCAGGCATTGCTAGGAAATGCCAAGAATTGCTTAAGCATTGCCAGGCATTACCTAGGCATTGCCAAGCATTACCAAGCAAGGCCTGGGCATTGCTAGGCATTGCAAGGCATTTCCCGGGCATTGCCAGGCATCACCCAGGCATTGCCAGGCATTGCCCAGGCACTGCTAGGTATTGCCCAGGCATTGCGAAGCATAACCCAGGCATTGCCCGGCATTTCCACGCATTGCAAGGCATTTCCCGGGCATTGCCAGGCGTTGCCAAGGCATTGCCAGGCATTGCCAGGCATTCCCCAAGCATTGATGGGCATTGCCAAGCCATTGCTGGGCATTGCCCAGGCATTGCCCGGGCATTGCCAGGAATTGCTAGGCATCGCCCAAGCATTGCCAGGCATTGCCCAGGCATTACCAAGCATTGCCTGGCATTGCCTAGGCATTGCCAAGGCATTGCTAGGCATTGCTAGGTTTTGCCCAAGCATTGCCAGGCATTGCCTAGGCATTGCCATGCATTGCCCAGGCACTGCCAGGCATTGCCAGGCATTGCGCGTGCATTGCCAGGCATTACCCTGGTATAGCCTAGGCATTGCCAGGCAATGCTGGGCATTGCCAAGGCATTTCCAGGCATTGCCAAGCATTTTGAGGCATTGCCATGCATTGTCAGCACTACCAGGCATTGCCTTGGCATTGCCAGGCATTACACACGCATTGGTAGGCATAGCCGGGCATTGTCCAGACATTGCTAAGCATTGCGTAGGCATTGCCTAGGCATTTCCAGGCCTTCCCTGGCATTCCCCAGGCATTGCCAGGCATAGCCATGCATTGCAAAGCATTACACACGCATTGCCAGGCATTGCAACGCATTGCCCAGGTATTGCCAAGCATTGCCCAGGCATTGCCAAGCATTACCCAGGCATTAGCAAGCATTTCCCAAGCATTGATAAGCATTTCCCAGGCATTACCAAGCATTCCTAGGCATTGCCGAGGCATTGCCAGGCATGGCCCACGCCTTGCCAGACATTACCTGGCATTACCGAGGCATTGCCAGGCATTGTCCAGGTATTGCCAAGAATTGCATAGGCATTTCCTGGCATTTTGAGGTTACTGAGGCATTGTTAGGGATCGAGAGGCATTGCCCAGGCATTGCCAAGCATTACCCAGGTATTGCTAGGTATTCCTAGGAATGGCCCACGCATTGCCCTACATTGGAAGGCATTGCCAAGCATTTCCCAGGCACTGCGAGGCATTGCCAAGCATTGCGAGGCATTGCCTAGGCATTGCAAGGCATTACCGAGAGATTGCTAGGCACTACAAGGCATTGCCCAGGCATTGCCAAACATTGCTAGGCATTGCAAGGCATTGCCAAACATTGTTAGGCATTGCAAGGCATTGCCTAGGCATTGCCAAGCATTTCCAAGCATTGCGCAGGCATTGCGAGGCGTTGCCCAGACTTTGCCAAGTATTGCCAGGCACTGTCGAGGCATTACCAGGCATTGCCGAGGTAATGTCAGGCATTGCCGAGCATTGCCAGGCATTGCCAAGCGTTGCCTAGGCATTACCAGGCATTGTCGAGGCATTGCCAAGCATTACCCAGGCATTACTTGGCATTGCCAAGCATTGCCAACCATTGCCCATGCATTACCAAACATTGTCCATCAATCCCCAGGCATTGCCAGGCATATCCAGGCATTACTTAGGCATTTCCAAGCATTACTTAGGCATTTCCAGGCATTGCCACGCCTTGCCAGGCATTACCCAGGAATTGCCAGGCACTGCCAAGCATAACCCAGGCATTGCCTGACATTGCCAAGGCATGGCCAAGAATTTCCAGGCATTGCCTAGGCATTACAAGGCATTATCGAGGCATTGCCAGGCATTTCCCAGGCATTACTAGGCATTGCCAAGCATTGCCTTGGCATTAGGAGGCATTGCCCACCAATTCCCAAGCACTGCCAGGCATTGTTAGGCATTGCTTAGGCATTACCGGGCATTGCCACGCCTTGCCAGGCATTGCCAAGCATTGCCAGGCAATGCCACTAATTTACAGGAATTGTCAAGGAATTGCCGGGCATTGCTCAAAGATTGCCAGGCTTTACCAAGGCATTGCCGGATATTGCCAGGCATTGCCAAGCATTGCCAGGCATTGCCAAGCATTGCCAGGCATTGCCAAGCATTGCCAGGCATTGCCAAGCATTGCCAGGCATTGCCAAGCATTGCACGGGCATTGTTAGGCATTGCTTAGGCATTGCCACGCATCAACCAGGCATTGCGAGGCATTGTCCAGCATTGCGAGGCATTGCCAAGCATTGCCAGGCATTGCCATGCATTGCTAGGCATTGCGAGACACTGCCTACGCATTGCCAAGCATTACCAGGCAATGCCTAGGCATTGCCAGGCATTGCCCGGGTATTGCCAGGCATTGCCACGCATTGCCCACGCATTGCCACACATTGCCCACGTATTGCTAGGCATTTTCCCGGCATTGCCATGCAATGCCAGTTATTTCCATGCACTGCTAGGCATTGCCTAGGCATTGCCATGCATTACACAGGCCTTGCCCGGCATTGCTAGGCATTGCTAGGCATTACCCAGGCATTGCCAGGCATTACAAGGCATTACCTAGGCAGTGCCACGCAACACGGGCTTTCCGCAGTCATCGCCAGGCATTGCCCAAGCATTGCAAAGCATTGTCAAGCATTTCCCAGGCATTGCCAGGCGTTGGGCATGCATTTCCAGGTATTGCAAGGTATTGTCCAAGCATAGCCAGGCCTTGGGAGGCATTGCCTGGCGTTGCCCGACATTGCCAGGCATTACGAGGCATTGCCACGTATTGCCAGGCATTGCACGGGTGTTGCCAGGCCTTGCCAGGCATTGCCAAGCATTGCCTACGCATTGCCAGGAATTGCACAGGCATTGCTAGGCATTGCGAGGCCTTACCCAGAAATTGCCAGGTGATGCCAGGAATTACCCATGCATTGCAAGGCATTGCCCGGGCATTGCCAGACATTGCATAAGCACTGCGAGGCATTACGCAGGCATTCCCCAGGCATTGCCACGCAGTGCGAGGCATTACCCAGGCATTGCTAGGCATTGCCAGGCATTGCCCAGGCATTGCTCGGCATTGCCCAGGCATTGCCGGGCATCGCCCGGCATTGCCAGTCATTGCCAGACATTGCCAGGCATTGCCAAACATTGCCTTAATATTGCAAGGCATTTCCTAGGCCTTGCAAAGCATTGCTAGGAATTTCCACGCATTGGCAGGCATTCTCCATGAATTGTGTGGCATTGTTGGGCATTACCCAGGCATTGGCACGTCAGAAATGTAGACTCCGACCGAGGTCACTACTCGGAAAACCTGAGTTCTCAATAATGGTTCATGTTTGCTCCGGAACCACCTTGGCAAAGGCTCATCGGTCACACTGACCGTTGCAACCGACACCCAAGTCATCCCCTAATAAAGTGACATCTGTTACCCGCGTCCGGCTAGCGAAATGAAGTCGTTGTCTCGCATCTTTGTCGTGTTCTGTTCTTTTATACCGATGATGTTCATTCGCTTGAGTTAACTAGAACAATTCTTCCCATCCTGTTCCCTTTGGTTCCGCGACTTTGCCGCCGTGTCTTCGCTCTGCTCACACTTCGTATACCTTGCCTTCGCCAGCATCTCCTAGCTTGCAGTTGTTTGCTCCGTCACTCTCGCTCCTTCGCTCAGCACTCTCCCAGCCAGCCATCACTCACCTCGCTCTGGCTCTCTCTCAACAGCTTCTGTCTACCTCGTCTCCTTTGCACCTCTGTCTCTCTCAAGCCCTACAACTAACTCATCGGGACCGCTCTTGCTTCCGTCACTTCGCTGACGTACTCGTGCATGTTTCCATGCTTCTGCCTACTTCTGCTACTACCGTTCTCATGCTTACATTCTTCTGACATGGTATCAGAGCCTCAGGCAACATCACCTGGTGCCCCGTGACTGAGTCATCGCTCTACCGCCACCATTGCTTCACTGCCTGGATCTGCATTCCTCTGCCGCTGCCACTGCCACCTCGTGCCTCTCCGCTTCACCAACAGCCGACGTCATCCAGCACCGCTTGAAGTGTTCCTCGCAGTCAAGAAACGACTCGTCAGCCTGAGAAAGCCCTGCGCCCATTCCGCGCCCGAGGCTAACGATTGGTGACTTGATGTCCACAACAGCTGCCAGCAACCCTCAAGCCGGTGCCTATCATCATCTTCCTAGAAGCTTCCTGCTACCCGCCACCTGCCACGCCTCATCATCCCAGCTCACGCAAAGTGCTTCCTGCCTCTTCACCTTCTTCATCAGCATCATCTACTCCATCCGCCTCATCTGCCTCAGCTCTCCTGTGTTCATCACCTCGAGCCGCCCTCCCGTGCCACCTCTGCTCGTCGTCAGCAACCGCAGGACGCCTTCCGCCACAGGACATCAGACACCACCAATCTTCCTGCCCGTCGGTCTCGGGCTAACTGGGGAACAAGCCGTCACTCTCACGGACCGGCGTCACTGTCTACCTCACGACTTACCCTGCTGCAGCCATTTTTGATCTAGCTGTCAGGATATTGGACACCACTAGTCTTCCTGCCCGTCGGTCTCGGGCCAACTGGGGGAACAAGCCATCACTCTCTTGACAACAAAGGAACTGGTTGCCTCGCCCTACGCACACTGTTGCTTCCGCCCACTCTGTCAGCTGCTCTCTTCTACCAACTCTTCTCGCCCTCAGCCTCTGCGTATCCTCCTCCTTAGCGATCATCTTCGTCTTCCGTCGTGCCATCAGTATCACCATCAGCAGCCACCACACTTCCTCCTCATCCTCTGCCTGCTCTCGCATCATCCTCCTCGCTACCTCCTTCAGCTCTCTTCCTCATCTCAGCTTCATCTGCCTCCTCCGTGTCACCTTTGCATCAGCTTCACTCATCATCCGCATGGCTTCACAGCGCACGTGGTTTCGCCCCTGCACCCACTCAGTCATCAGCAGCCTCTGCTTTCCTCCGCTCCCAGATCGTTCTTCTGCTCAGTACAAGGATCTGCCCGGTCGCATCGCCTGCTACGCGACGACCTCCACCCACGCCAAAGCTTCTATAGCGCACGCACCTCTCCAGTTCAACGCTGTACTCTCGGTTCCTTCATCTCAGCAAATCATTGCTCAGCCTGCCCCTGGCATGCCCATGCTTGCCTCAAATGGAGAAAATCTCACAACTTGGGAAGATACCGTCATTTGGGAAGCACACACTTGGACCATCAAAAACTACCAAGGAGATCGAATGCTCCTTGGGCATTACGAACGGCTCGATCTAGGTGGTGGACATACAAGACCATATGAGCAGGCACTTCACGCCATATGCAACCTACTTCGTCCGCTCCTTGATCAATCCTACCACCATCATCTGTTGGAGCCGCTTACAGGGCCACTTCTCTAGGAACGGATCCTTCAACAAGCATCCTGGAGAAGCTAGATACACACAACATGCTACAACAGAGCATACCTGCCACCTGCTCCAGGACACCTCCCCATGCTTACAAACATTGCTACCGAGAGTAATGGACGACGTCTTGCAACCTCGGCAGAAGAATGGATGCATCAAGCCCTAAACTGGATGTTTCCGGAACTCATGCACGGATTTGGCATTACCGACTGTCTACTTGGAACTCGTCTCCATCTTGGTCGATTGACCAATGAAGAGACCAATGCCATATACAGGATAGTTGACAACCAAGTCCGTACCAGGATCAAGGAACTAGTGCCACCGCGACAACATTTTCTGGTGGACAACCATCCAGGCAACCTTGGCGCAATGTGGTACACCCTTCTTGCCTCACATGGAGTCAACATCTCCCCTGCAGTCAGAAGACGTTACTCCCATAGACAGAAAATTGAAAGACCTAAGTCTAACTCAAGGGGGGTGTCAGAAATCTAGACTCCGACAGATGTCACTACTCGGGAAACCCGAGTTCTCAATAATGGTTCAGGTCTTCTCCGGAACAACCTTGGCAAAGGCTCATCGGTCACACTGACCGTTGCAACCGACACCCAAGTCATCCCCTGATAAAATGATACCTGTCACCCGCGTCTGGCTAGCGGAATGAGGCCGTTGTCTCGCATCTTTGTCCTGTTCTGTTCTTTTATACCGAGGATGTTCATTCCCTCGAGTTAACCAGAAAAGTTCTTCCCAACCTGTTCCCTTTGGTTCCGCGGCTTCACCGCCGTGTCTTCGCTCTGCTCACACCTCGTATACCTTGCCTTCGCCAGCCTCTCCCAGCTCGCAGCTGTTCGCTCCGTCACTCACGCTCCTTCCCTCAGAACTCTCCCAGCCAGCCATCACTCACCTCGCTCTCTCTCTCTCTCTCTCTCTCTCTCTCTCTCTCTCTCTCAACAGCTTTTGTCTACCTCGTCTCCTTGGCACCTCGGTTCCTCTCAAGCTCTGCGACTAACTCACTGAGACCGCTCTTGCTTCCGTCACTTCGCTGACGTACTCGTGCATGTTCCGATGCTTCTGCCAGCTTCTGCTACTGCCGTTCTCATGCTTACATTCTTCTGACATGGCAGGCATTGCCCAAGCATAGCCAGGCATTGCTAGGCATTGCCAGGCATTGTCAAGCATTACCCAGCCATTGCCAGGCATTGCGCGACATTGCCACGCATTTCCATGCATTGCGAGGCATTGCCAGGCATTTCCTCGGCATTGCCCAGCATTACCAGGCATTGCCTTGGCATTGCGAGGCATTTCCTGGGCATTTCCTGGCATTGCCAGGCACTACCCAGGCATTGTCCAGGCATTGTCCGGCATTACCACGCATCGCCTAGCATTGCCAAGCATTGCTAGGAATCGCCAGGCATTGCCTAGGCATTGCCAGGCATTACCGAGGCCTTGCCAGGCGTTGCCGGGCATTGCCAAGCATTGGTAGGCATTACCTAGGCATTGCCAGGCATTACGAGGCATTGCCTAGGCATTGCCACGCATTACCAAGCATTGCATAGGCATTGCCAGGCATTGCCCAGGCATTGCTAGGCATTGCCCAAGCATTGCCAGGAGTTGCCAAGCATGACCTCGGCATTGCCAGGCATTGCACAAGCATTTGCAGGCATTGCAAGGCATTGCCCACACGTTGCAAGGCATTGTACAGCGTTGCCAAACCTTGCCATGCATTGCCAAGCATTGCCTACGCATTGCCAGGCATTGCACAGGCATTACACATGCATTGCCAGGCATTACCAAGAAATTGCCAGGTATTTCCAGGCATTACCCGGGCATTGTCGGGCATTGCCCCGGCATTTCCATGCATTGCCCAGGCATTGCCAATCATTGCCAGGCATTGCCTAGGCATTATTTGGATATGGTGTGCATGATGGGAGTCGAACTGGTAACCTCCGGACTATTTTTCCAGCAGGTACCAAGGTTTGCCGTCTAAACCTGGACTACTAGCACCACCTCCCAACTTTGACAGACCATAACTCCCGCGATTCTGAGCTGATTCTTTCGATTGACATTGCAGCTGGTCTTGCACGTCCCCCAGATTCTGAAACATCCATCCATGCATGCAAACTTGCACTCTTCAAGGATCCGGAGGCATCGCCCTGACAAAAGGACATGGCACAGGGCAGTTTGTAACACTTGCCAATAACTGCCACGCATTACATAGGCATGGCCAGGCATTGCCAAGCATTGCCGAGGCATTGTCCGGCATTGCCCAGACATTGTCATGCATTGCCAGGCCTCGCCAAGCATTGCCCAGGAATTGCAAGGCATTACCCAAGCATTGCCAGGCATTGCTTAGGCATTGCCAGGAATTGCCTAGGCATTGCCAGGCATTTTGAGGCATTGCCCAGGCATTGCCAGGCGTTCCCCAGACAATGCCAGGCATTTCCCAAGCATTCCGAGGCATTGCCAAGCGTTGCCCAGGCATTGCCAAGCATTGTCCAGGGATTTCCAGGCATTTCCCGGCATTGCGGGTATTGCGAGGCATTGCTAGGAATTGCCAAGCATTGTGAGGCATTGCCTAAACATTGCCACGCATTGCCATGCATTGCCAGGCATTACAAGGCTTTGCCCAGGCATTGCCCAGGCAGTGCCAAGCATCTCCAACGCATTGGCAGGCATTGCCAAGCATTTCCCACGCATTGCCAGGCATTGCCAGGCATTGCACAGGTATTGCCCAGGCATAAGTAGGCATTGCCTTGCCAAGCATTACCTAGGGATTGCTAGGCATTGCCAGGCATTTCACAGGCATTGCCAGGCATTGCCCACGCATTGCCAGGCATTTTTCGGCATTGCCAAGCATTGCCAGGCATTGCCTAGGCATTGGCAAGAATTGCCTAGACCTTTCCAGGCATTTCCAGGCATTGCCACGCATTGCCACACATTACCTAGGCATTGCTACACATTGCCGGGCATTGCCTAGGCATTGCCAGGCATTGCCAGGCATTACCCAGGCATTGCCAATCATTACCAAGCAAGGCCACGGCATTTCCAGGCATTGCGAGGCATTGCCAAGAATTGCCAAGCATTGCCTCGACATGGCCTCGCATTGCCCAGGCATTGCCACGCATTTCAAGGCATTGCCCAGGCATTGCCACGCATTGCAAGGCTTTGTCCACGCATTGCCGGGCATTGCTAGGCATTGCCACGCATTACCCAAGCATTGCCATGCATTGCCGAGCATTACCAAGGCGTTGCCAGGCATTGCCACGCATTACCCAAGCATTGCCAAGCATTGCCCAAGCATTTCTAGGCATTGCCAGGCATTGCCGAGGCATTGCCAGGCACTGCCAAGGCATTGCTTGGCATTGCCAGGCATTGCCTAGACATTGCCACATATTGCGCAAGAATTGCCGAGCATTGCGACCCAGTGCTAAGCATTGTTTGGCATTGCCCACGCATTGCCCAGGCATTGCCAGGCATTGCCAAGCATTGCCTGGCATTGCCTAGGCATTGCAAGGCATTGCCTCGGCACTGAGAGGCATTGCCTAGGAATTGGCCAGGCATTACCAGGCATTGCGAGGCATTTCCCAAGCATTGCTAGGCATTGCCCAAGCATTGCGAGGCATTGTTAGGCATTGCAAAGGCATTTCGAGGCATTACCTAGGCATTGCCGGTTATAACTTTGGCATTGCCAGGCGTTGCCCAGGCATTGCCATGCATTGCCCAGGCATTGCCAGGCATTGCCAAGCAGTGCAAAGGCATTGCCTGGTGTTATACTGGCATTGCCTAGGCATTGCCAGGCATTGCCCAGCCATTGCCAGGTATTGCCAGGCATTGCCTAGGCATTGCCCAGACATTGCCATGCATTGCAAGGCATTGCCAGGCAGTGCCCAAGCATTGCTTGACATCGCCCACGCATTGCCAGGCATTGCGCAGGCATGCAAGGCATTGCGCAGGCATGCCAGGCATTGCCCAAGCATTTCCAGGCATTTCCAGGCATAACGTAGGCAATGCCAGGCATTGCGATGCATTGCTTGGCATTTCCCATGCATCGCCGTGCATTGCCGAGGCATTGCCAGACATTACCCGGGCATTTCCCACGCATTACCCAGGCACTACCAGGCATAACCCAGGCATTGCCACACATTGCAACGCATTGCCAGGCATAGCCAGGCATTGCTAGGCATTGGCAAGCGTTGGCCAGCCATCGCGAGGCATTGTCGGGCATTGTCCATTCATTGCCAAGTTTTGCCCACGCATTGCCAAGCATTGCAAGCATTGTCAGGCGTTGTCCAAGCATTGCCAGGCATTGCCCAGGCATTCTCAGGCATTGCCTAGGAATTTCCAGGCATTGCATGGCATTGCCTGGCATTTCCTGGCATTGCCTGGCATTGCCTAGGCATTGTCCGAGCCTTGCGAGGCATTGCCTAGGCAATGCTAGGCATTTCCCAGGCATTGCCACGCATTGCCCACGAATTGCCAGGCATTGCCTAGGCATTGTAACGCATTGCCCACGAATTGCCAGGCATTGCCTAGGCATTGCCACGCATTGCCCACGAATTGCCAGGCATTGCCTAGGCATTGTAACGCATTGCCCAGGCATTGCCAAGGCATTGCCACCCATTGCTGCGGCATTGCCAGGCATTGCCTAGGCATTGCCCAGGCATTGCCAGGCATTGCCCAAGCATTGCCAGGCATTGCCAGGAATTGCACAGGCATTGCCAGGCATTGTCAGGCATTACCCAGGCAATTTCAGGCATTGCCAAGGCATTGCAAGGCATTGCCAGGCTTTCCCTGGGCATTACCCAAGCACTGCCAGGCATTGCCCAGGCATTGCCAGGCATTGCCTAGGAGTTACCCAAGCCTTGCTAGACATTCCTAGGCATTGCCAGGCATTTCCTAGGCATTGCCTAGGCATTGCTAAGCAATGCCAGGCATTACCTAGGCATTGCCAGGCATTGCCCAGCCATTTCTAGGCATTGCCAAACCTTGCCAGGCATTGCTAGGCATTGCCCAAGCATTGCCAGGCATTGCCAGGCATTTCCCAGGCATTGCCAGGAATTGCTTAGGCATTGCCAAGCATTTCCTAGGTGTTTCCCAGGCATTGCCAGGCATTGGCCACGCATTGCCAGAAATTGCCTAGGCATTTCCATGGCACTTCCAGGCATTGCCCAGGCATATCCAAGCATTGTCGAGTATAAACCAAGGCATTTCCAGGCAGTGCCACCCATTGCCACGCATTACCCAGGCATTGCAAGGCATTGGCACACATTGCCAGCATAACCCAAGCATTGCCCATGTGTTGCTAGGCATTTCCCAGGCATTGCCATGCATTGCCCAGGCATTGCCAAGCATTTCTAGGCATTGCCAGGGAGTGCCCAAGAATTTCCAGGCATTGCCTTGGAATTGCCTGAAATTGCCTAGGCATTGCATCGGCATTGTCAGGCATTGTCCAGGCATTGCCCAGGCACTACCAGGCATTTCCATGCATTACCGAGGCATTGTTAGGCATTACCCAGGCATTGCCAGGCATTGCTCATGCATTCCCATAGGCATTTCCATGCATTGCCGAGGCATTGCCAGGCAATGCCAAGGCATTACCAAGCTTTGCCTAGGCATTACCAAGCATTTCCTAGGTATTGCCTAGGCATTGCAAGGCATTGCCAAGCATTGCCAGGCATTATCCACGAATTGCAAGGCATCACCCACGCATTGCCAGGCATTGCCTAGGTAGTGTTAGGCATTGCCCAGGCATTACCAGGCATAACCCAGGCATTGCCACGCATTGCCACGCATTTCCCAGGCATTGTCAGGCATTGGCGGGCATTGTCAGGCATGGCCCAGGCATTGCCTTGCATTTTCAAGGTATTACGAGGCATTGCTAGAGATTGCCAGGAATTGCCCAAGCATTCCAAGGCATTGCACAGGCATTGCCCAGGCATTTCCCAGGCATTGCCAAGCATTGTGAGGCATTGCCTAGGCATTGCCAAAAAACACCTGGCATTGCCTAGGCATTGCCCAGGCATTGTTAGGCATTGCTCGGCATTGCCCAGGCATTGCCATGCATTACCAAGGCATTGCCAAGCATTCCCAGGCATTGCCCAGGCATTGCTTGGAATTATCCACGCATTGCCTAGGCATTGCCGGGCATCGCCAGGCATTGCCAGGTATTGCTAGGCATTGCGTAGGCATTGTCGAGGCATTGCTAAGCATCACCTAGGCATTGCCAAGTATTTCCTAGGCATTTCCCATGCATTGCCAAGCATTGATAGGCTTTGCCAAGCATAGCCCAGGCATTGCTAGGTATCGACCAGGCATTGTCCAAGCACTGCAAGGCATTGTCTAGGCATTGCCAGGCATAACCCAGGCCTTGCCAACTATTGCCACGCATTGCCAGGCATTTCCTAGGCATTGCCAAGCATTGCTAGGCATTGTCAGGCATTGCCAGGCATTGCCGGGCATTGCAAGGCAGTCCCGGGCATTGCCCAAACATTGCGAGGCATTGCCCAGGCATTCCCCGGCATTGCCTAGGCATTGCCCAGGCATCGCCAGGCATTGCTAGGCATTGCCTCGGCATTGCTACGCATTTCGAGGCATTGCTTAGGCATTTCCATGCATTGCCCAAGCATTGCCAGGCATTGCCAGGCATTGCCCACTCATTGCGAGGCATTTCATGGCATTACCTAGGCATTGCTTAGTCATTCCCAGGCATTGCAAGGCTTTGCCCAAGCATTGCTAGGCATCGCTAAGCGTTGCCTAGGCATTGCCAGGCATTGCACACTCATTGCCAGGCATTGCCAAGCATTGCCCAGGCATTGCCAGGCATTTCTAAGCATTTCTTGGACATTGCTTGGCATTGCCTAGGCATTGCCCTGGCATTGCCAGACATTGCCAGGCATTGCCCATGCATTGCTAGGCATTCCCCTTGCATAGCCAGGCATTGCCGAGGCATTGCCAAGCATTACCCAGGCATTGCCTGGCGTTGCCTCGGCATTGCCAAGCATTACCCAGGCATTGCCTGGCATTGCCCAAGTATTGCAAGGCATTGCCAGGCATTGCCGAAGCCTTGCCAAGCATTTCCAGGCATTGCGTAGGCATTACCTAAGCATTGCGAAGCATTGCCAGGCATTGCGCAGGCATTCCCAAGCATTGCCGGGCTTTGTCCAGGCATTGCCAGGCATTGCCCTCGCATTGCCAGGCCGCCTGGCCTTGCCCAGCCATTGCCAAGCATTACCTAGGCAATACTTGGCATTCCCCAAGCATTGCCCGGCATCGCCAGGCATTGCAAGGCATTACAAGGCGTTGCGAAGCCTTGCCCAGGCATAGCCAGGCATTACCAGGCATTATTCGGGCATTGCCAGGCATTTCGAGGCATTACCGAGGCATTGCCAGGCATTGTGCAGGCATTTCCCGGCATTGCCAGGCATTACCCAGAATTGTCACGCATTCCCAGGCATTGCCCAGGTATTGCCAAGTATTGCACAGGAATTTCCAGGTATTACCAGGAATTGGCCAGGCATTGCCTTACATTGCCAGGCATTGCCAAGCATTGCACGGGCATTACGAGGCATTGCAAGGCATTGTGAGGCATTGCCAGGCATTACCCAGAGACTGCTAGGCATTACGAGGCATTGCCTAGGCATCGCCACACATTGACAGGCATTGTCATGAATCGCTCAAGCATTCCCAAGCATTATTAGGAATGAATCAGGCATTTCCATGCATTCCCTAGGAATTTTAGGCATTGTCCACGCTTTGCCCTGGAATTTCCGGGCGTTGCCAGGCATTGCCAATGCATTGCCAATGCATTGCCACGCATTGCCCAGGCATTGCCGGGCATTGTCCAGGCATTGTCTGGGCATTACCAGGCATTGCCCACGCCTTGCCAGGCATTGCTAGGCATTGCCTAGGCAAGACCTAGGCATTGCCAGGCATTGCGAGGCATTGCGCAGGCATTAACAGGCTTCGCCACGCTTTGCCCAAGCATTTCCACGCATTGCCAAGCTGCCAGGCATTGCCCATGTATTGCCATGCATTACCCATGCATTACCAAGCCCTTCCCAAGCATTCTCAGGCATTGCACAGGCATTTCTAGGCATTGGTAGTTATTGCCAAGCATTGCTAAGGCATTGCTAGGCATTGCCCAGGCATTGCCAGGCATTACCACGCATTACCAAGGCATTACCCAGGCATCGCCCAGGCAGTGCAAGGCATTGCCAGGCATTGCCAGGCATTGTTAGGCATTGCCAGGCATTGCCCAGGCATTGCCAGGCATTGCGAAGGCATTTCCCGGCATTACCAAGTATTACCTAGGCATTGTCACGCATTGCCAGGAATTGCCAAGGCATTGCCAAATACTACCCAAGCACTGCCAGGTATTGCCAGGAATGGCCCAAACATTACCCTACATTGCCAGGCATTGCCCAGGCATCGCGGAGCATTGCGAGGCATTGCCCATGCATTTCCAGGCATTGCCCTCCATTGCTAGGCATAGCTAGGCATTGCCAAGCATTGCACGGCATTGCCTAGGCATTGCCACGCAAGACAGGCTTTACGTAGGCATTGCGAGGCATTGCCAGGCATTTCCCAAGCATTGCAAAGCATTTCAAAGCATTACCGAGTCATTGCCAGACATTACACAAGTATTTCCAGGTATTGCAAGGCATCCTCCAAGAATTTCCAGGCATTGTGAGGCATTGCCCGGCATTGCCCGACATTGCCAGGCATTACGAGGCATTGCCATGCATTGCCAAGCATTGCACAGGTGTTTCCAGGCCTTGCCAGGCATTGCCAAGAATTTCCTACGCATTGCTACGCATTCCAAAGGCATTACTCACAAATTGTATGGCATTGCCAGGAATTACCCAGGCATTTCAAGGCATTGCCGAGGCATTGCCAAGCATTGCCGGACATTGGCTAGGCATTACCAGGCATTTTCTAGGCATTGTTAGCCATTGTGAGGCATTACCTAGACATTGCTAGGCATTGCCAGGCATTGCCCATACATTGCCAAGGCATTGCTCGGCATTAACCAGGCATTGCCCGGCATTGGCCGTCATTGCGAGACATTGCCAGGCATTGCCAAACATTGCCTAGGCATTGCAAGGCATTTCCCATGCCTTAGCAAGCATTGTCAAGAATTGTGAGGCATTGCCAAGCATTACCCATGCATTGCGTGGCAGTGCCAGGCATTGCCTAGGCATTGGCAGGCATTGACCAAGCATAGCCAGGCATTGCTAGGTTTTGTCAAGGCATTGCCACGCATTGCCAGGCATTGCCCACGCATTGTCAAGCATTAGCCAAGCATTGCCATGCATTTCCCGACATTGCCACGAATTTCCAGGCATTGCCAGGCATTGCTTTTGCATTGCCACGCATTACAAAGCATTACCTAGGCATTGCAAGGCATTGCTCGGGCATTCCCTGGCACTGCCAGGCACTGACTAGGCAATGCCAAGGCATTGCCAGGCATTGTCTGGCATTACCAGGCCCTGCCTGGCATTGCTAGGCATTGCCAAGAATTGCCAGGCATTGCCAAGCATTACCAAGGCCTTGCCAGGCATTGCCAGGCATTGCAAGGCATTTCTAGGCATTACCCAGGCATTGCCGGGAATTGTGAGGCATTGCGTAGGCATTGCCACGCATTGCCACGCATTGCACAAGCATTGCTAGGCATTGCCAGGCATTGCCAAGCGTTGCCAAGCATGACCTCGGCATTGCTAGGCATTGTGGAGGCATTTGCACGCATTGCAAGGCATTGTACAGCGTTGCCAAGCCTTGCCAGGCATTGCCAAGCATTGCATATGCGTTGCCACGCATTGAACAGGCATTGCACAGGCATTGCCAGGCATTGCCACGCATTACCCAGAAATTGAAAGGCATTGCCAGGTATTACCTAGGCATTGCCGGGCATTGCCCCTGCATTGCCAAGCCTTGCCAGGCATTGCCAATCATTGCCTGGCATTGTCTAGGCATTGTTTGGACATGGTGTGCATGGTGGGAGTCAAACTGGCCGCCTCCGGATTGTTCTTCCAGCGGGTACCAAGGTTTCGCCATCCAAACCCGGACTACGAGCACCACCTCCCAACTTTGACAGACCATAACTACCTCGATTTTGAGCCGATTGCTGCGCTTCAAATTGCAGCTAGTCCAGCACGTCCCCTAGATTCTGAGACATCCACCCATGCATGCAAACTTGCACTGTTCAAGGATCCGGACGCATTACCATGAAAAAATGACATGGCAAATGGCAATTTGTAACACTTACCAGATATTGCAAGGCATTACGTAGGCAAAGCTAGGCATTGCCAAGCATTGCCAAGGCATTGTCAGGGATTTTCCAGACATTGCCAAGCATTGGGAGGCCTTGCCAGGCATTGCCCAGGCATTGCAAGTCATTACCCACGCATTGCCAGGCATTGCTCAGGCATTGCCAGGCATTGTCCAGGCGTTGCCAAGCATGGCTAGGAATTGCCTAGGCATTGCCAGGCAATGCTAGGCATTGTGAGGCATTTCGAGGCATTACGAGGCATTCCCCAGGCAATGCCAAGCATTGTCCAAGCATTTCTAGGCATTGCCAAGCATTGTCCAGGCATTGCCAAACATTATCAAGGCATTGCAAGGCATTGCCCAGCACTGCGGGCATTGGCAGGCATTCCTAGGCATTGCCAAGTATTGCCAGGCATTGCCGAGGTATTGACAGCCATGGCCCAGGCATTGCCAGGCATTTCGAGGAACTGCATAGGCATAGCCACGCATTGCCCGGGCATTGCCACGCATTGCCACACATTGCCAGGCATTGCCACGCATTGCCTAGGCAATGCCAAGCATTGCCAAGGTATTGCAAGGCATTGCCAGGCATTGTGCAAGTGTTACCAGGCATTGCCAAGCATTCCCTAGGTATTGCCAGGCATTACCAAGGATTTCCCACGCATTGCTAGGCATTGCGTGGCATTGCACAGGCATTACCAGGCATTTCCCGGGAATTGCCAGGCATTGTCTTGCCAAGCATTACCCAGGCATTGCTAGGCATTGCACAGGCATTGCCAAGCATTGTCTAGGTATTGCCAGGCATTGTCCGGCATTGCTGTGCATTGCCAGAGATTGCTTAGGCATTGGAAAGCATTGCTTAGGCCTTGCGAGGCCTGTCGAGGCATTGCCAGGCATAGCAAGACATTAGCTAGGAATTGCTACGCATTGCCAAGCATTGCCAAGGCATTGTCCAGGCATTACCACAGTGCCAGGTATTGCTTAGGCATTGCCATGAATTACCCAGGCATTGCCTAGCAGTACCAAGCAAGGCCCGGGCATTGCTAGGCATTGTCAGGCATTGCCAGGCATTGCCAGGCATTGCCAAGGCATTGCGAGGCATTGCCCAGGCATTGCCAGGCATTGCCAAGGTATTGTCCAGGCACCCCCAGGCATTGTCCAGGAATTGCCAGGCATTCGCAAGCACAACCTAGGCATTAACAGGCATTTTCACGCATTGCCTTGCATTGCCAAGCATTTCCCAGGCATTGCCAAGCATTTCCACGCATTGCCAGGCATTACCGAGGCATTGCTAGGCATTGCCCAGGCATTGCCGGGCATTCACCAGGCATTGCCAAGCATTGCCAGGCATTGCCCAAGCATTGCCCAGGCATTGCAAGGCATGGCCAAACATTTCCCAGGCATTGCGTGGCATTGCCCAGGCATTTCCACGCATTACCGAGGCATTGTCTAGTCCAGGCATTGTCAGGCATTACCCAAGCATTGTCTAGGCATTGAAAGGCATTGCCTTGCATTACCCAGACATTGCCAGGCATTGCCAGGCATTGCAAGGCATTGCCAGGCATTGCCCAAGCATTGCCAGCCATTGCCCAGGCATTGCCTAGTTACTACCAGGCATTGCCTAAGCATTGCGAGGCATTTCCAGGCATTTTCCAGGCATTGCCATGCATTGCCTGGGCATTGCTTTGCATTGCCTAGGCATTGCCTAGTCATTGCCAAGAAATGCGAGGCATTGCCCAGGCATTTCCAGGCATCGCCAGGCATTGCCTAGGTTGTGTCAGGCATTGCCTTGGTATTTCCAGGCATTGCCAGGCATTTCCCATGCATTGCCAGGCATTGCCCAGGCATTGCCAAGCATTACCCAGGCATTACCAGGCATTGCCCAAGTATTGCCATGCATTGCCCAGGCATTGCCAGGCATTGCCAACGCATTGCCAGGCATGGTGCAGGCCTTGCTAGGCATTTCCAGGCATTATCGTGGCATAGCCTAAGAATTGCAAGGCATTGCCGAGGCATTACCAAGCACTGTGTAGGCAGTTCTCGGCATTGCGGGGCATTACCTAGGCATTGTCAGAGATCCCCACGCATTACCAAGGCATTGCCGTGCATTACCTAGGTATTGCCAAGTATTGCGAGGAATTGCCCAGGCATTGCCCTACATTGCCAGGCATTGCCAAGCATTGCCCAAGCATTTCAAGGCATTGCCAAGTATTGCGAGGCATTGCCAAGAATTGCCTAGGCATTGGCAGGAATTACCCAGAGATTGCTAGGCATTGCGAGGCATTGCCCAGGCATTGCCACACATTGCCAGGCATTACCAGACATTGCCCAGGCATTGCCAAGCATTGCTAAACATTGTGCAGGTATTGCCATGCATTGCCCAAGCTTTGCCACGTATTGCCAGGTTCTGTCGAAGCATTACGAGGCATTATTGAAGCAATGTCAGGAATTGCCCAGGCATTGCCAGGCATTCCCAGGCATTGCCAAGTATTGCCCAGGCATTATCAAGCATTGCCTAGGCATTGCCAACCATTTCCTGATATCACCCAGGCAGTGCCAGGCATTGCCAAGCATTGCCCAGGCATTACAGGACATTGCCCAGAAATTCTGAGGCACTACCAGGCACGTCCAGGCATTACTTAGGCATTGCCAGGCATTGCAATGCTTTGCCAGGTATTGCCCAGGCATTGCCAGGCACTGCCAAGCATTACCCAAGCATTGCCAAGCATTGCAAGGCATTGCCCAAGCATTGGTAGGCATTACCCAGGCATTTCCAGGCATCGCCCAGGCATTGCCAAGCATTACCAAGCATTGCCCAGGCATTACCAGGCATTGCCCAGCAATTCCTAGGAACTTCCAGGCATTGCCAGGCATTACTGAGGCATTGCCAAGCATTGCCAGGCATTACCAAGCATTGCCAGGAATTGCTAGGAATTGTCTAGGCAGTGCCAGGCATTGCTCAGAGATTGCTAGGCATTGCCAGGCATTGCCAGGCATTGCCAGGAATTACCAGGAATTGTCTAGGCATTGCCAGGCATTGCTCAGAGATTGCCAGGCATTGCCCAGGCATTGCCACACATTGCCAGGCATTTCCAAGCATTGCCAGGCATTGCCAAGCATTGCACGGGCATTGTCAAGCATTGCCGAAGCATTGCCAGTCATTGCCCAGGCATTGGGAGGCATTGTCCAATATCGCGAGGCATTGCTAGGCATTGCGAAACGTTGCCTAGGTTTTGCCAAACATTACCAGGCATTGCCTAGGCATTGCCAAGCATTGCCCGGGCATTGCCAGACATTGCTAGGCATTGCCAGACACTGCTCACGCATTGACAGGCATTGCTCGGCATTGCTAGCCAATGCGAGGCATTCCCATGCATTCCCATGCATTGCTAGGCATTGTTATGCACTACCCAGGCCTTGCCATTTATTGCCAAGCATTGCTGGGCATTACCTAGGCATTCCCAGGCATTGCAAGGCATTGCCTAGGCATTGCCACGCAAGATAGGCTTTGCGCAGGCATTGCCAGGCATTACCCAAGCATTGCAAAGCATTGCCAAGCATTTCTTAGGCATTGCTATGCATTGCGCAGGCATTTCCAGGTATTGCAAGGCATTGTCCAAGCATTGCCAGGCGTTAGGACGCATTGCCCGGCATTGCCCGACATGCCAGGCATTACGAGGCATTGCCACGCATTGCCAGGCATTGGACAGGCGTTGCCGGGCCTTGCTAGGCATTGCCTACGCATTGCCAGGCATTGCCTATGCATTGCCAGGCATTGCACAGGCATTTCTAGGCATCGCCAGGCATTACTCAGAAATTGCCAGGCATTGCCAGGCATTACCCAAGCATTGCAAGGCATTGCTGGGGAATTGCCAAGCATTGCCGGACATTGCCTTGGCACTGCCAGGCATGACCCAAGCATTGCCTAGGCATTGCGAGGCATTGCTAGGCATTGCCAGGCATTGCCCGGCATTTCCCAGGCATTGTCAGGCATTGCCCGGCATTGCCAGTCATTACGAGACATTGCCAGGCATTGCCAGACATTGCCTAGGCATGGCAAGGCATTTCCCCGGCCTTGTCAAGCATTGTTAGGATTTCATAGGCATTGGAAGGCATTACTCATGCATTGCGTGACATTGCCAGGCATTGCCGAGGCATTGGTAGGCATTGCTCAAGCATAGCCAGGCTTGCTAGGTTTCTTCCAGGCATTGCCAGGCATTGCAAGGCATTCCCCAGGCATTGTCAAGCATTACCTAAGCATTGCCAGGCATTGCCCGACATTGCCACGCCTTGCCAGGCATTGCCAAGCATTGCCAAGCATTGCTAGGCATTGCCTCGGCATTGTAAGGCATTACTAGGCATTGCCTATGCATTGCGAGGCATTGCCTGTGCATTGCCTGGCATTGCCAGGCACTGGCCAGGCATTGCCGACGCATTGCCCAGGCATTGCCAGGCATTGTCCGGCATTACCAAGCACCGCCTCGCATTGCCAGGCATTGCTAGGGATTGCAAAGCATTGCCTAGGCATTGCCACGCATTACGGAGGCTTTGCCAGGCATTGCCAGGCATTACGTAGGCATTGTCAGGCATTGTGACGCATTGCCTAGGCATTGCCACTTATTGCCAGGCATTGCGCAGGCATTGCCAGGCATTGCCAGACATTGCCAAGCATGACCTTGCCATTGCCGGGCATTGCGCAAGCATTTGCAGGCATTGCAAGGCATTACCCACGGATTGCAAGGCATTGTACAACGTTGCCAAGCATTGCCAAGCATTGCCTACACATTGCCAAGAATTGCACAGGCATTGCAAAGGCATTGCCAGGCATTGCCTGGCATCATCCAGAAATTGCTAAGCATTGCCAGGCATTACCCTGGCATTGCGCGAATCGCCCCGGCATTGCCATGCATTGCCCTGGCATTTCCAATCATTACCAGGCATTGCCTAGGCATTGTTTGGACATGGTGTGCATGGTGGGAGTCGAACTGGTCACCTCCGGATTGTTTTTCCAGCAGGTACCAAGGTTTGCCATCTAAACCCGGACAACTAGCACCACCTCCCAACTTTGGCAGACCATAACTCCCTCAATTGTGAGCTGATTGCTTCGATTCAAATTGCAGCTGGTCTTGCATGTTCCCCAGATTGTAAAACATCCATCCATGCATGCAAACTTGCACTGTTCAAGGATCCGGAGGCATCCCCCTGAAAAATGGACATGGCACAGGGCAATTTATAACACTTGCCAAACATTGCCACGAATTACCTAGGCATAGCCAGGCAGTGCCAAGCATTTCCAAGGCATTGGTAGGCATTGCGCAGGCATTGCCAGGCATTGCCCAGGTATTGCAGGCATTGCCAAGCATTTCCCACGGGTTGGTAGGCTTTGCTAGGCATTGCACAGGTTTTGCCCAGGCATTGGCAGGCATTGCCTTGCCAAGCATTACCTAGGCATTGCTAGGCATTTTCAGCCATTGCACAGGCCTTACCAAGCATTGCCCACGCGTTGCCAGGCATTGTTCGGCATTGTCGGGCATTGCCACGCATTGCCTAGGCATTGGCAAGCATTGCCTAGGCCTTTCCAGGCATTTCCAGGCATTGCAAGGCATTGCCAGACATGATCTAGGCATTGCTACGCATTGCTAGGCATTGCCAAGCATTACCAAGCAAGGCCATGGCATTGCCATGCATTGCGAGGCATTGCCCAGCATTGCGAGGCATTGCCTTGGCATGGCCTCGCATTGCCCGGGCTTTGTGAGGCATTGCCACGCATTGCCAGGCATTGCCGAGGCATTGCCGGGCATTGTCAGGCATTGCCAGGCATTACCCAGGCATTGCCATGCATTGCCAAGCATGACCCAGGCATTGCTAGGCATTGTCACACATTACCCAAGCATTCCCAAGCATTGCCCAGCCATTGCTAGGCATTGCCAGGCATTTCCCAGGCATTACCAGGCATTGCCGAGGCATTGTTAGGCATTGCCTAGACATTTCCACACATTGTGCAAGCATTGCCGAGCATTGCCACCTTTTGCTAAGCATTATCAGGCATTGCCAAGGCATTGCCCAGGCATTGCCCAGGCATTGCAAGGCATTGCCCAGGCATTGCAAGGCATTGCCCATGCATTGCCTACGCATTGCCAAGCATTTTCTAGGCATTGTTAGGCATTGCCAAGCATTGCCATGCATTGCCCATGCATCATTAGGCATTGCCTGATATTGCAGGCATTGCGAGGCATTTTCCAAGCATTGCTAGGCATTACCAGGCATTGCCAGGCATTCCCAGGTTTTACCTAGGCATTGTTCAGGCATTGCCCATGCACTGCCAAGGCATTGCCGAGGCATTGCAAAGGCATTGCCAAGGCATTGCGCAGGCATTGCTTGGCAGAGCGAGGCATTGCTTATGCATTGCCAGGCATTGCCAAGCATTTTCTAGGCATTGCCATGCATTGCCCAGGCACTGCCTAGGCATTAATCGGCTTTACCCACGCATTGCACAGGCATTGCCCTGGAATTCCCAAGGCATTCTTTAAGCATTGCCAAGCATTGCCAGGCATTGTCCAAGCATTGCTCCAGCATTGCCAAGCATTGTGAGGCATTGCCCAGGCATTGCCAGGCATTGCAGGGTATTTTCCAGCCATTGCCGGGCATTACCTAGGCATTGCCAGGCATGGCCAAGCATTGCCTATGCATTGCCAGGCATTGCCTTGGCATTGCCTAGACATTGTCAGACATTTCGTAGGCATTGCCAGGCATTGTCAAGCATTGCCAGGCATTACCTGGGCATTGCCCAAGCATTGTTTGGCATTGCCAGACATTGCCAGGCATTGTCCAGGCATTGTCGGGCATTGCCTAGGCATTGCCGGGGATTGCCTAGGCATTGCCCGGGCATTGCAAGGCATTGCCACGCATTGCCAGACATTGCCATGCATTGCTGAGGCATTGCCATGCATTGCCGAGGCATGGCCATGCATTGCCGAGGCAATGCCAGGCATTGCCCAGCCATTGCGAGGCAAGAGGTGTGTGATTCAGACACCAACACAAGTTGCATCCACATTGTGTTGTAGTTACACTCTAACAATATTTCGTCGCATTCTCGTTCTGCCCAAGTTGCGTGCTAATTTAGCCTTTACTACGCTTCGCTTTCCACCGTGCTTGCACCTCTCACATACCGCATTACAGCAATTATTCAGAAGGAAAACAATTATGATCATAAACAGACCCGATCATTGACTCCTCCTTGGTACTTCTGTAACGGTTGTCATTAGTCCTCCAAGGGCTTCGGATTAATCGGGGGAAGAACCCCTTTTGCGCTTCACTTCGGATGAGGGCAACGCCCTACTAAGCGTGGACGTCGCGTGGACGTTGATAACATCCATGCGTGGGCGGTTGTGGATTTGCTTGCTCGAGGCGGGCAAGCAAACTCGGACGCCCGAACACACCCCCTAGTCGCGATCTTCGCGCACGAGAAGATGACACGGCCGGGTCACTTCGAGCTTTAATGGCACTGAACTACATAAGGGCACTTCTATAACGGTAGAAAACTCAGTCCCGGTTCTTCGAAAATTAAAAACAATAAACACCTGCGCAAAAACACTTCCGAATAGTCACGGTGACACGGTACTCTACTCTGTAACCACAATCAAATGTCAGGCCATGGCCAGACCCTGAACTGGTCAGGGATTGTTTGATGCTTTGCTTTGGCAGGGTACATCATTTTGGTCGGGTGGGAAGGATTGCTCCAGACCCAGTCAGCCGCTTCGTGCTCCTAAAATAACACTAGTTCCTTGACCTCACTGAATCTGTACAGCCATCTGCTTCTTGGCAGCTGACATAATGGACACAAGCTGATGTTCACACAAGGTTGGAAAACAAGAGCATTGCGAAAAGTGAAAGAACCTGGAAAAATTTCCATATGGGGAAGTTACATATGATACAGTTTTTTTTTGCCTCCATGACCAGTTTTTACCGATGACAGGCACTGTGGAGGCAAGGGAAAAACTCGCTTTCATGACCTCCCGTTCTTGCCATGGCTCGACTCCTCCCCGTTTCTACGATGCTGAACCACATGCACCCACAGGCCCCCGCTCGGCTGAATGACGATGCCAGCCTTGATTGGCGCATTGGCGACGGACTTCTCCCTCTCTACGAGGCTGGAGAAGGCCTTGTCCGCAAAGCGGAATGACAGCTTTGAGTACATGTGGATGAGTGCGATGGACGCCTCCTGCATGCCGAACTTGTAGCCTGGGCACATTCGTGGGCCCGCTCCGAAGGGGATGTAAGCGAATGGATGCATGGACCTGCCCGCTTCCGTGGAGAGATCAAAGCGCTCTGGACGGCACACGTCTGCAGGACAAACAGAGGAGCAAACTGGTGTGAGAAAGAGGACAAGGGGGGTGGGGGAAGGTGGGTGTCAAGGGGGGCTGGTGTGGGGGGTGGGGAACGATTGGTATCAAGGGGGGCTGGACTGGTGTGTGGGGAAAAATTGGTATCAAGGGGGGCTGGTGGGGGGTGTGGGGAAAGATTGGTATCAAGAGGGGCTGGTGTGGGGTGTGGGGAAAGATCGGTATCAAGGGGGGCTGGTGTGGAGGGTGGGGAAAGATTGGTATCAAGGGGGGCGGGTGTGGGGGGTGGGGAAAGATTGGTATCAAGGGGGGCGGGTGTGGGGGGTGGGGAAAGATTGGTATCAAGGGGGGCGGGTGTGGGGGGTGGGGAAAGATTGGTATCAAGGGGGGCGGGTGTGGGGGGTGGGGAAAGATTGGTATCAAGGGGGGCGGGTGTGGGGGGTGGGGAAAGATTGGTATCAAGGGGGGCGGGTGTGGGGGGTGGGGAAAGATTGGTATCAAGGGGGGCGGGTGTGGGGGGTGGGGAAAGATTGGTATCAAGGGGGGCGGGTGTGGGGGGTGGGGAAAGATTGGTATCAAGGGGGGCGGGTGTGGGGGGTGGGGAAAGATTGGTATCAAGGGGGGCGGGTGTGGGGGGTGGGGAAAGATTGGTATCAAGGGGGGCGGGTGTGGGGGGTGGGGAAAGATTGGTATCAAGGGGGGCGGGTGTGGGGGGTGGGGAAAGATTGGTATCAAGGGGGGCGGGTGTGGGGGGTGGGGAAAGATTGGTATCAAGGGGGGCGGGTGTGGGGGGTGGGGAAAGATTGGTATCAAGGGGGGCGGGTGTGGGGGGTGGGGAAAGATTGGTATCAAGGGGGGCGGGTGTGGGGGGTGGGGAAAGATTGGTATCAAGGGGGGCGGGTGTGGGGGGTGGGGAAAGATTGGTATCAAGGGGGGCGGGTGTGGGGGGTGGGGAAAGATTGGTATCAAGGGGGGCGGGTGTGGGGGGTGGGGAAAGATTGGTATCAAGGGGGGCGGGTGTGGGGGGTGGGGAAAGATTGGTATCAAGGGGGGCGGGTGTGGGGGGTGGGGAAAGATTGGTATCAAGGGGGGCGGGTGTGGGGGGTGGGGAAAGATTGGTATCAAGGGGGGCGGGTGTGGGGGGTGGGGAAAGATTGGTATCAAGGGGGGCGGGTGTGGGGGGTGGGGAAAGATTGGTATCAAGGGGGGCGGGTGTGGGGGGTGGGGAAAGATTGGTATCAAGGGGGGCGGGTGTGGGGGGTGGGGAAAGATTGGTATCAAGGGGGGCGGGTGTGGGGGGTGGGGAAAGATTGGTATCAAGGGGGGCGGGTGTGGGGGGTGGGGAAAGATTGGTATCAAGGGGGGCGGGTGTGGGGGGTGGGGAAAGATTGGTATCAAGGGGGGCGGGTGTGGGGGGTGGGGAAAGATTGGTATCAAGGGGGGCGGGTGTGGGGGGTGGGGAAAGATTGGTATCAAGGGGGGCGGGTGTGGGGGGTGGGGAAAGATTGGTATCAAGGGGGGCGGGTGTGGGGGGTGGGGAAAGATTGGTATCAAGGGGGGCGGGTGTGGGGGGTGGGGAAAGATTGGTATCAAGGGGGGCGGGTGTGGGGGGTGGGGAAAGATTGGTATCAAGGGGGGCGGGTGTGGGGGGTGGGGAAAGATTGGTATCAAGGGGGGCGGGTGTGGGGGGTGGGGAAAGATTGGTATCAAGGGGGGCGGGTGTGGGGGGTGGGGAAAGATTGGTATCAAGGGGGGCGGGTGTGGGGGGTGGGGAAAGATTGGTATCAAGGGGGGCGGGTGTGGGGGGTGGGGAAAGATTGGTATCAAGGGGGGCGGGTGTGGGGGGTGGGGAAAGATTGGTATCAAGGGGGGCGGGTGTGGGGGGTGGGGAAAGATTGGTATCAAGGGGGGCGGGTGTGGGGGGTGGGGAAAGATTGGTATCAAGGGGGGCGGGTGTGGGGGGTGGGGAAAGATTGGTATCAAGGGGGGCGGGTGTGGGGGGTGGGGAAAGATTGGTATCAAGGGGGGCGGGTGTGGGGGGTGGGGAAAGATTGGTATCAAGGGGGGCGGGTGTGGGGGGTGGGGAAAGATTGGTATCAAGGGGGGCGGGTGTGGGGGGTGGGGAAAGATTGGTATCAAGGGGGGCGGGTGTGGGGGGTGGGGAAAGATTGGTATCAAGGGGGGCGGGTGTGGGGGGTGGGGAAAGATTGGTATCAAGGGGGGCGGGTGTGGGGGGTGGGGAAAGATTGGTATCAAGGGGGGCGGGTGTGGGGGGTGGGGAAAGATTGGTATCAAGGGGGGCGGGTGTGGGGGGTGGGGAAAGATTGGTATCAAGGGGGGCGGGTGTGGGGGGTGGGGAAAGATTGGTATCAAGGGGGGCGGGTGTGGGGGGTGGGGAAAGATTGGTATCAAGGGGGGCGGGTGTGGGGGGTGGGGAAAGATTGGTATCAAGGGGGGCGGGTGTGGGGGGTGGGGAAAGATTGGTATCAAGGGGGGCGGGTGTGGGGGGTGGGGAAAGATTGGTATCAAGGGGGGCGGGTGTGGGGGGTGGGGAAAGATTGGTATCAAGGGGGGCGGGTGTGGGGGGTGGGGAAAGATTGGTATCAAGGGGGGCGGGTGTGGGGGGTGGGGAAAGATTGGTATCAAGGGGGGCGGGTGTGGGGGGTGGGGAAAGATTGGTATCAAGGGGGGCGGGTGTGGGGGGTGGGGAAAGATTGGTATCAAGGGGGGCGGGTGTGGGGGGTGGGGAAAGATTGGTATCAAGGGGGGCGGGTGTGGGGGGTGGGGAAAGATTGGTATCAAGGGGGGCGGGTGTGGGGGGTGGGGAAAGATTGGTATCAAGGGGGGCGGGTGTGGGGGGTGGGGAAAGATTGGTATCAAGGGGGGCGGGTGTGGGGGGTGGGGAAAGATTGGTATCAAGGGGGGCGGGTGTGGGGGGTGGGGAAAGATTGGTATCAAGGGGGGCGGGTGTGGGGGGTGGGGAAAGATTGGTATCAAGGGGGGCGGGTGTGGGGGGTGGGGAAAGATTGGTATCAAGGGGGGCGGGTGTGGGGGGTGGGGAAAGATTGGTATCAAGGGGGGCGGGTGTGGGGGGTGGGGAAAGATTGGTATCAAGGGGGGCGGGTGTGGGGGGTGGGGAAAGATTGGTATCAAGGGGGGCGGGTGTGGGGGGTGGGGAAAGATTGGTATCAAGGGGGGCGGGTGTGGGGGGTGGGGAAAGATTGGTATCAAGGGGGGCGGGTGTGGGGGGTGGGGAAAGATTGGTATCAAGGGGGGCGGGTGTGGGGGGTGGGGAAAGATTGGTATCAAGGGGGGCGGGTGTGGGGGGTGGGGAAAGATTGGTATCAAGGGGGGCGGGTGTGGGGGGTGGGGAAAGATTGGTATCAAGGGGGGCGGGTGTGGGGGGTGGGGAAAGATTGGTATCAAGGGGGGCGGGTGTGGGGGGTGGGGAAAGATTGGTATCAAGGGGGGCGGGTGTGGGGGGTGGGGAAAGATTGGTATCAAGGGGGGCGGGTGTGGGGGGTGGGGAAAGATTGGTATCAAGGGGGGCGGGTGTGGGGGGTGGGGAAAGATTGGTATCAAGGGGGGCGGGTGTGGGGGGTGGGGAAAGATTGGTATCAAGGGGGGCGGGTGTGGGGGGTGGGGAAAGATTGGTATCAAGGGGGGCGGGTGTGGGGGGTGGGGAAAGATTGGTATCAAGGGGGGCGGGTGTGGGGGGTGGGGAAAGATTGGTATCAAGGGGGGCGGGTGTGGGGGGTGGGGAAAGATTGGTATCAAGGGGGGCGGGTGTGGGGGGTGGGGAAAGATTGGTATCAAGGGGGGCGGGTGTGGGGGGTGGGGAAAGATTGGTATCAAGGGGGGCGGGTGTGGGGGGTGGGGAAAGATTGGTATCAAGGGGGGCGGGTGTGGGGGGTGGGGAAAGATTGGTATCAAGGGGGGCGGGTGTGGGGGGTGGGGAAAGATTGGTATCAAGGGGGGCGGGTGTGGGGGGTGGGGAAAGATTGGTATCAAGGGGGGCGGGTGTGGGGGGTGGGGAAAGATTGGTATCAAGGGGGGCGGGTGTGGGGGGTGGGGAAAGATTGGTATCAAGGGGGGCGGGTGTGGGGGGTGGGGAAAGATTGGTATCAAGGGGGGCGGGTGTGGGGGGTGGGGAAAGATTGGTATCAAGGGGGGCGGGTGTGGGGGGTGGGGAAAGATTGGTATCAAGGGGGGCGGGTGTGGGGGGTGGGGAAAGATTGGTATCAAGGGGGGCGGGTGTGGGGGGTGGGGAAAGATTGGTATCAAGGGGGGCGGGTGTGGGGGGTGGGGAAAGATTGGTATCAAGGGGGGCGGGTGTGGGGGGTGGGGAAAGATTGGTATCAAGGGGGGCGGGTGTGGGGGGTGGGGAAAGATTGGTATCAAGGGGGGCGGGTGTGGGGGGTGGGGAAAGATTGGTATCAAGGGGGGCGGGTGTGGGGGGTGGGGAAAGATTGGTATCAAGGGGGGCGGGTGTGGGGGGTGGGGAAAGATTGGTATCAAGGGGGGCGGGTGTGGGGGGTGGGGAAAGATTGGTATCAAGGGGGGCGGGTGTGGGGGGTGGGGAAAGATTGGTATCAAGGGGGGCGGGTGTGGGGGGTGGGGAAAGATTGGTATCAAGGGGGGCGGGTGTGGGGGGTGGGGAAAGATTGGTATCAAGGGGGGCGGGTGTGGGGGGTGGGGAAAGATTGGTATCAAGGGGGGCGGGTGTGGGGGGTGGGGAAAGATTGGTATCAAGGGGGGCGGGTGTGGGGGGTGGGGAAAGATTGGTATCAAGGGGGGCGGGTGTGGGGGGTGGGGAAAGATTGGTATCAAGGGGGGCGGGTGTGGGGGGTGGGGAAAGATTGGTATCAAGGGGGGCGGGTGTGGGGGGTGGGGAAAGATTGGTATCAAGGGGGGCGGGTGTGGGGGGTGGGGAAAGATTGGTATCAAGGGGGGCTGGTGGGGGGTGTGGGGAAAGATTGGTATCAAGGGGGGCTGGTGTGGTGTGTGGGGAAAGATTGGTATCAAGGGGGGCTGGTGTGGGGGGTGAGGAGAATCTTTGCTGAACAAGGCTAGCAAGAGATGGCAGACTTTTAGCTCTCAAGTCGCTTTACAAAGCGGCTCAAAAACTGTGTGTGCAGAGAAGGATGAAAAGGATTCACTCCTGTGCTTGCAGTCAAATTGTCAACTTAAGTCGGTAAGTCAAGTCGGTGAGGGCAGACTTGAGAGTCGGCAGGTCGGTGGCTCAGGGGGAGGAGGGAAGACATAGAGAGCAAGCAAAACAACATACGAAACATGACTTTTCCCTTGCCACTTTCACTTCATCAGCAGTTCAGCCAGACTGCAATGAGTTCCAAGAGCCCCAAGGGGCAGATTTGAAGGTTGGTTCACTTCAAAGGCTGTTGACCCGGGGTCGACTTAGCCAGAGACCCAGTCGACCAGTCGACTGGAGTCAAGTCGGTCGACTTGGTCAACGTAGAGTCGGCTAGAGTTAGTCGGTGTCGACCGCAATCATGGATTCACTCCTGTGCGTCATGCTATGGCATGAAATGCTGACAGGGCAGCTCCGCCTCTCTGCCGGAAGATGGTGAATGGGTAAAGCTGCATCCCACGCTCTCCCCAAATCAACAGTCTGATTGCAACGCGGCTCACCAGGGTCTTTGAACAGCTCGCGTCGGTGGTGCAGTGCGAACGTGGGCACGAGGACGTACGTCTTCTTTGGCACCGAGATGGTGCCCAGCGTTGTGTCCTCTGCCGCCTCACGCATGTGCATGGCACCCACAGGGAACATGCGCAGCGCTTCCTTCACCACCTGCGATGTCGTGCCGGGCATGCACACGATCAAATGAACAAACCAATGTACGAAAAAGGGAAAAAAACGAACAAAAACAACGAACGGATGAACGGACGGACGGACAGACAGACGCGCGGGCGGGCCAGGACGGGCAGGCAGGCAGGCAGGCAGTGCGCGGCCATCCGGCTCTACGTCTCCACCCACGCCAGAGCCTCGGCCCCCTTCACTGGCGAGGTGGCCCCCATTGAACGCTAGGGACGCGTGCGCTCCCTCCTCACGCTCTCTGCCCTATGCGAGGTGGAGCCGACGTTCTGGGAAGCCGAGCTCCCAGTCTCTGTAGTCCACCTCATTGTGCCGAGGGTGGCGGCGCTTGAATGCATCTCTATACCCCGAAGTTGTGCCGGTCAGGGGCGGCCTTGCACGTCTTTCCATTACATCAATGAATCATTCTTCCGAAAAAAGAAAAAAAAAAACGAAGGACGAAAAAACATAGAAAGGGTGGTCTCCTACACAGGAGGCCATGGTTCAACTCCTGAGGACTGAGTTGGTCCCTGGTGGCCCATGGGAGGGCCAGGAGGGTTCATGGTGAACCCACCCCATCCTGGAGACTCAGTAGGCTAAACTAACTGGCATGCCTATTGACCATATGAGAAGAAAAAAAGAAGAAGAAAAAAACGCTCTGAAAAAAAAAAGCAAGAAAATGAAGAGAGACAAAACAGACTGACAGAACGAGCGAAAGAACGGACGAAAGAGACGAACAGACGGACGAACTGACGAACTAGCAAACGAACACATCTCTCATTGGCCCTCTGGGGGCAGGAACACCAAAACAGACAAACGCCTGGGGATTTTGGAAAGGTACACAAACCATGTTGCAAAAGATGAAGAAGTTGATAGGCCAGAACAAGGCCCTCCTACACAGAACCAACACCCCACTTCCGTGTATCTGACAGAAGGAAAGAGGGGGGGAGGGGGGGGGGGGGGGGGGGGGGG
>SZWC01001830.1:79960-125833 GCA_023375785.1 Penium margaritaceum | reverse complement strand
AAGCAGCAGCAGCAGCAGCAGCAGTCTACTGTCCGTGCCACCCCATCAACGTATCTGGAAGGAGAGGCGCCCCTCTTTGACATCACCCAGGCTGCTTCTTTCAGACAGACGACGCTTGACCAGCATGCCGAGCGCAAGGCCAACGAGAAGTGCCAGCTGGCCATCGTGAAGGTCATGGCCATCACAGCGAACCCCATATCTTTCTGCCGAGAGTCCGCCATACTGGAGGTCGTGAAAACTGCCCGCAAGACAACCAACAGCTTCCGCCTTCCAAGCCGTTCAACAGTGGTGAAGGAGCTGCTTCCGGCACTGGACAGGGAGCTGGCAGAGCTAGACATCCCGCTGAAGCAAGCCTGGGACATCTACGGGACGAGCCTCGCCGTCGACGAATGGAGCGACAAGCAGATTCGGCCCATCTACAATGCGATGGCCATCAATGCACAAGGGAGCGTGCACATCTTCAGCCGAGATGCCAGCGGCATGTCAAGGGATGCGGAGTACATTGCCAGCATCATCAAGGCTGCAATTTTGGAGGTGGGCGCCTCAAAGGTTGTGTCTGTAATTTGTGACAACACTAGCACCAACAAGAAGGCATTTGGTGAGCTGGCTGTGAAGTACCCCAGCATATTCTGGCAGGGCTGTTGCGCACATAACATCGACCTTGTGATGAAAGACGTAGCCAAGTGTGCATGGGGGGCTGGAGTGGTTGCTAGTTGTGAGAAGGTTGTATCTTTTTTCCGCAACAATGAGATGCCTCGTGGGTGGCTGAAGGCACGGACCAATGGCAAGGTGTTGGTCAATCGCTGTGATACCCGGTTTGCATCGGTGTTCAGTATGGCAGAGAGGCTGCTAGAGCAGAAGGAGAACCTTGGGAAGCTGATTGAGTCTGACTTGTGGAAGCAGCTGGGCAGCAAAAGGGACAGCGGGTACAAGGCCCGCAGGAAAGAAGTGCGCCGCATTGTGAGGCGCAAAGTGTTCTGGGTGCAGGTGAGGCAGTTGAAGGATCTTTTGGAGCCAGTGGTGGGAGCACTGCGAGTAGCGGACAGTCCCGGAGGAGGAGCAGGTGAGATCTATGAGACGCTGCTGGACTGTTGTGAAGAAGTGGCTGCATTGGCGGAGAAGAGAGGGAAGAAAGCAGCCAAGGTTGCAAAGGTGCACGTGGACTTTGTCTTGGGCCGGTTGAACCACCGTTGGTCGAAGAACATGAACTGTCCCTTGTACGATGCTGCCAGACGTGTCCACCCTGAGCACTTTGGAAATGACTTGTCAGGCGACTACGTGACAATGCAGGCTTGGCAGGCTGTGGCAGATGCTCTTGTACCTGAGGAGAAGCATGACCAGCTCATGAAGGAGATGAGTGCATTCCAGAAGGCTCAGGTCATGGTTGAGATCATTCCAACCATCACCGTGAGCAAAAATGCTAAGGCTGTTGCTTCTGTTGCAAAGGTGAAATGCCGCACCATGTCTGCTGTGGAATGGCACGTCAACTTCACTGCCTACATGCCTGTTCTTCGTGATTTGGCACTCAAGATTCTGTCCAGACCCTGCTCCTCATCTGAATGTGAGAGAGCATTCTCCACCAATGAGCTCATTCACACTGCAAGGAGGAATCGTCTACTTGTGTCAACGCTGGAGCTCCTGGTGCGTTGCAACGTCAGACTCCGCAAGCACTACGGTCGCAAAGGGAGACGTGCAGCAGAGCAGCTGGTCAGGGCAGCAGACGAGGAGGAAGGGGAGGCAAGTGAGGATGACGGGGAGATAGTGTCTGAGGAGGAGGATTTGGGAGAGTGCAACAGTGATGAGGATAGTGATGATGAGGGACAGGATGAGGAGGAGGAGGAGGCAGCAACATTTGATGATGAAGTGGTAGAGGTTGAGGCAAACATCCGTGTGATGGGGGACTGCCCTGGCCTCCCACATGCACGCCGTGTTTGCATACATGAGAAGGCTCCATCAACCTCAGCAGCAGTAGCTCGGGATGGTGGGGGGGAAGGAGGGGGAGAGGATGCAGAGGCTGCCGATGATGAGGAGGCGCCAGCTGGGACCGAGAGGGGTGATGCAGGTCCAAGCTCACCTACAGCAGCTGCGGCCACACGCGGTCCAAAGAGAGCAGCCACAACAGCAGCAAGTGGCACTGGTGCTGCTGCTGGGGGTAGCCAGAAGCGCCCAGCACGTGGTAGACAGTAGAGTTTTTGCACAAGTATCATCATGCTCAATTCCATTTGACAAAAGTGTGTTAAAGTGTCCAATTTGCAAACTTGTCCTTCTTCTGGCTGAAGTCCATGAATGCCTGACTCATGGTCTTATGCTTGTGAGCCAAGGATTTATTTGTGTCTGCAACATCCAAAGCTTGTACACTTGTTGTTTGGCTGGAAAGCTATACATGCTTGTGAGCCAAGAAGATGTTTCAGTACTAGACATGAATGAACAGGGCACTTGGGTGTTTAAGGCGTTTCTGTACTTAGAGTAGAACATGTGAAAATGCATAGTGAACTTGTGGTCCAAGCATGCTTCATAATGGGTGTCACTAAAAAAAGTGAGCAGTGTTAAAAATTGGTGTTTTAGGCTTTGCTGTAGCCCTTATGTGACCAGTGTTTTGCGCTCCAAAGTTGTGGTTTTCATGGTTTTCAAGGCTCCCCCCCCCAGGCTCACATCGATGTGGGTCCCCCTAGCTACAACGGTGTACCGTTGTGGACATCGTTGTACCGTTGTCCAAGGTACCTAGGTCAACACTGGGTAATGCACATCAATGTGCTTTGTCCTCCTGTGCTGCGACGGGTTGTTGGTCAGCGAGATGGAGCCAGTGTTGTCTTCTTACACCACCGTAGGCTCCAGCTGCGGCACGCCCAACTCTCCCAGCAGCCTGCGCAGCCACATCGCCTCCTTGACCGCCTCGGCCAGCGTGATGTACTCTGCTTCCACTGTGGAGGTGGCGACGCAGTCTTACTTCTTGATGCACCATGAGACCGCTGCACCAGCGAGGAAGAACACGTAGCCGAATGTGGACTTCCGCTCGTCCACATCTCCAGCGTAGTGTGCATCCGTGTAGCAGATCAGACGGAAGGGGTCCGCCGACCCCTTGCCGTTGAACCTCAGGCACACGTACCATCTCGCCTACAGGTAGCGGAGGATGCGCATGACCGCCTGCCAGTGTAGTGGCCTTGGGTTGGCCACGTGCGTGCTCACTTGGCCCACCGCGTAGGCCAGGTCCGGTCAAGTCACCACCATGGCGTACATGAGGCTGCCCACCGCCGATTCGTAGGTCACCTATGCCGCACTCAATTCACATATCGTGGAGACTGGACTGCAGATTGGTTTGCAGTCCTCCATGCCGTACCTCTTCAGCACCTCGGCCACGTATTTGGCCTACCCCAGCTCAAGCGTGCACGCCCTCCGGTTCCGCGTAATGCTCATCGCGAGGTAGAACTCCAGCTCCCCCATGTCCAATATCTGGAACTTGGTGCTTAGCAGCTTTTTCAGCTGCTGTAGGCTTGGCAGATCTGAGGAGCATAAGATCAGATCATCCACGTAGAGTGCACCAATCTGATGGAGCTTCTTGCTGCGCCGCACATACACGCTGTGATACGCCTCACAGCGCTTGTAGCCGAGTTGTGCCATGAAGCTGTCCATTTGTTGGTACCAGCATCGACACCATTGTTTTAGCCCGTACAAGGACTTTTGCAGCTTGCACACTTTGCCCTCCCGCGCCTCCACCCCCTCCGGCACCTCCATGTAGATTTCTTTGTCTATGATTCCATTCAGGAAGGCCGTCTTTACGTCCATCTGGTGGAGCTCCATGTCCTCCGCGACTGCCACGGCAAGGATTGCCCAGATGCTTGTGAACTTGGCGATGGAGGTAAACGTCTCATTGTAGTGCTCGCCCTTACAGTGTGTGCAACCCTTCGCCACAAGCCATGCCTTGCACTTGTCAACCGCATCTTCTTTTGTGAAATTGGTCTTGAAGACACACTTTGAGACGATGACCTTGGCGTCTTTCAGACTGGCAACCAGCTGCCACATGTCGTTTTCAGCAATGGACGCCAACTCCGACTTGATGGCGGCGTCCCACTGCTTCTCCTCGGGCCACGCAAGCACCTCTTGCACGGTCATCAGCTCCATTGATGTAGCTAGCATGCATCGCGTCATGCCGATCCATCGACCGATGCTTGCGTCGAAACGCTTCCCATCTCTCTACTGCCTCCCACTACGACGTAGCAGTTTTGGTGGCGTCTCGTCGCCCTGCTGCGATCCCTCCGACTCTGCCCGCTCTGGTGAATCATCGACCGGATGGCTACCCGAGGATCCCTCCCGCTCCGGAGAACCATCAACCGGACGGGCAGCACATCCAGAGTGTTTTTCTCCGTCGCCTGACACGAACTCAGCCGGGAGTGTGCGCTTCGGCACCCGCGGTGCCTCCTTTCACGGATCATTCCGCCAGATCTCCTGCCCTGCTGCATCGTCGTCTGAGTCCTCCGCGTTGGCTATTGCACCTGCTGCATCGCCGCGCTCCGACGCTGCATCATTGACCTCTGCATCTGTCGGCTCCTCCTTGTAGTCAAGGAGCTGGAACCACTCCCCCTGTTTTGGAGTGTTTGTGACGCTCATGTCGTTGCTGCTGCTGCTGAAGCTCTGCTACTCGTTGAACTCGACGTCATGGCTGTGGATGATCTCTTGCGTGCGTGGGTCCCAGAGCCGGTACGCCTTTTGCGCGCTCTCGTAGCCGAGGAAGAAGCACGGCTTTGCCCGTAGTTCCAGCTTGCTATCGCGTCGATGCGTCGCTTGCACCATCGCGTGCACCTTGCATCCAAACACTTCAGGTGTGCCACGTTTGGCTTGCACCCGCTCCAAACCTCCGGCGGCGTCTTCCAGCCGCCCTTACCCTTAAGCATCGCTATTGGGATGAGGTTGATGGTGTAGCTCGTTGTACGTAGAGCCTACACCCAGAACCCTCGCGGCAACCCCGCATCCACAAGCATGGTCCGTACCATGTTGAGTAGTTTCTGGTTCGCCTGCTCCGCCACTATGTTGGATTGTGGCGAGTACCGCGTAGTGGGTTCCCACTTGATGCCCTGCTGCTTCATCCACCCACTGCAGCCCACGTACTCTGTGCCATTGTCGCTGCGTAGCACTCTGACCTTCCGGCCAGTCTGCCTCTCCACCGCTGTGACGTACTCCTTCAGCAGGTCCAGGACCTTGCCTTTCCGCTTCATGAAGTACACGTAGAGTTTTCTACTGCAGTCGTCAATGAAGGTGACGAACTATCTCAAGCCACTGTTTGATGACGTTTTGAACGGTCCGCACACGTTGCAATGCACAACCTCCAGCAGGTCCTTTGCATGAGCCTCGTTCTCGTTGAACGGCTTTCACTGCACCTTGCCCAAAATACAAGGCTCTCACCTTTTGTGCACTTCTACATCTGCTGCCGTGTCTGCACTGTCGATGACAAGGCCGCACACCATGTCGTGCTTTGCCATCTCCGATTGCGGGCACTTAATGCCCTAACCTTCGGTGCCAGAGCTGCAGATCAGCACTTCCTCCATAGGCAATATTGGTGACGTGCTCCTGCGAGTCCATTGCATCTGATGCCGCGGGGACCACCTTGGTCTCCACAATGTAGAGACCGCCCTCGCGCTTTGCCTCCAGCACGACCTCGCCGTTGTCGTCAATGCGCACCATTACACCTTTATTGTGGAAGAGTACCTCATACCCCTTGTCCATCAAGCGGCTTACACTCAAAATATCAGCCAGGCCAGAGACGTGCTGCAGATCACCACGAATTCCACCTCTGCATTGCCTTCGCCGGCCGCTGTCTCGACTTTGTCGTTCGCGACCACCATCGACTTGGAGGACTTCTCGTAGGTGACAAACTCTACCTTCTCGACTTGGGTGTGCTCCTCGGCCTCGGAATCCAGTCACCGCCTGTTGGCCTTCTTGAGGAAGTGGTTCTTGTTCCCGTTGATGAGCAACCTACCCTTGTTGTTTTTGTCGCCGGTCTTCGCCTCCTCCGGGCACTCACGGGCCCAATAGCCCTCCTTGCCATAACTGCGGCAAGCACCTTTCTTGGCGTCCTTCTTGCCGCTGCCCTTTGCACCACTTCCTCGGCCCCCGCTTCCGCCACCACGTGTTTTGGTGACCAGGGCCAATGAGAAAGACAAGGACTCTCCGCAGCTGCGGCACTACGCCTTGTTGCGGATGTACTCTGCTACCGCCCCATATTTGAGCATGTCCTCCGACCATCCTCCGAGGACGGTGATGAGTGGACTTCAACTTTCAGGTAGGGCCATGAGAAGGGACATCGCCTACACCTATGTGTCAATCTTCCACCCCACGTCATTGCATTACAAGGCGAGTGACTCGCTCTGCTGCATGGCGGAGATGACATCATCTTCCTCCTCGATTCTCACCGTGAGGAGCCGCTTCATCGCAAATGTTTTGTTCACGAGCGACTTGGATTGGTGGATGGCGCAGAGCTTTTGCCAAGCTTCGGCTGACAGCTTGCAACCTTGGAAGTAGCCCCACTACGACCTGGCTGTCTCGAACACCAGGAGCATGACTGCCTCCTTGTTCTTCTTTTCGAAGGCCTGCTTCTCCGCCTCCGTAGTAGTCGCCTCTACAAGCACCTCCTTTCCCAACATGACATCCAGTAGCCCCTTATGCAAGAGGTACAGCTCAAATTGCCACCTCCATAGCCCGAAGCTCGATCCACCTGCATACTTTTGAATGGGTTGCGTCTCTTTCTGTGTCATATGCATATCTGATACTCCAACGGGTTCTCAGACCTTCATGACGACGTTCGAGTCGTAGCCGGCTCCGAGAGTCGCTGCGCATACCCCAACTTTGGAAGGCCATATCTCCCTAAATACTTGTTCGATTCCAGTGAAACAACTTCCACCGAATCAAGCAACTTGTAAAATGTATGGGACAATCATGCATATTAGGATCCAGGCGTTCCTCGAGTTGCCAGATCCACCGGCGCGGAGTTTCCACTTTCTGGCGGCTCGTTGGCGGCTTCGCCGCCGCTCTTGGACATGCGGAGGGGCAATTTTTCAACACCATGCACATGTTTAAACCAGTTTTCTTGTTGTTCACAAAAAGGATCGGCGTACCGTACGGCGATTTACTTGGCTCGATCCATCCTTTTGCAAGGTGCTCTTTGATTCAGCGTTTGGCCTCTCGCCTTCCTACTGGACTAAGGCGGTACATGGATCTCAACGGCGGAGTTGCCTCCGGTTGCAACGGAATCGTGTCGCCCATGTGTCTTTCTGATGGAAGCCAAGCTGGTGGGTCTTGGAATTCATTCGAGAACTCTACCAATAGAGATTTCATCTCTTGTGGTGTATCTTCCTTCATGTTGTTCTCCACATTCTGTAGGTGAGCCAAGAAGAACTGACAACCTTGTCGAATACGTCTCTTGACATACATTGGAGACAAACTGGCATAGACTTTAAGTCAGGTCGGTGACAATTCCGTGCTTGGAATCAACGTAAGACGACGCTGTGACCCGGGGCTTATTGTGCTAGCCTCAACCGGATGGTGTAGGCACCAACCGGTGGCAACGCCGGCCGAAGGGAGGCCGATGCATACCTTCTTGGGTTTGCAGAAGAGTAGGGTCGTCTTGGGGGAGCATGGGAACACGTGTGGCACAGTGGGAGTAAAGTGTATTTGTTATTCAAGTGTCAACATACAATACGATGTGTACATGATGACACATCCTAGGCGACCCAGGGTCCCCGAGCCGTGCACCGCTCCATACAGGCCAGAGATTAGCGTTTTTTCCTTAGCATAATTCAGCTAATCTTTCCAACTTTCCAAAGTACCAAGAATTGCTCCATTTCGTGGAGGAACAGCCAAGATATGGCCGTTTTCGTGAACCACGGCAATCTGCCGCTGGTAGCACCACTAGCGACGGTGACGGCCGCCCGAAGTGCCCTTTCTGGTAATAACACATCGAGGTGCCATTCCAAAGTGCCCTTGGCCTTCAATGATCGTTAACTCATTGAAAATCTGGGCTCCAAGGCGCACTCCGGCCTTGCTGGGTCTTCCGAGGATCGGGCCTTGGTCCTTGGGGACGTTTTCTTGTCACGTTTTCCCCCTCGGCCGGTCCAACCTTTGGCCTGGCGTAACTTCGTCAATTCTTGATGGATCGACCGTGTTCTTGGGCCAATCTCGCACGGTTTTTCTTGTAGATTCTAAATCCATAGGCATATTTTACATTCAAGGAAGCCCCAATCCGTAATCAATGCCATTGATATTGTTCTGCTTACACTACCCCCCCCCTTTAGAAGCGAGCTGTCCGGGTTCGCTCTTGGTACTCCNCACGTTTTCCCCCTCGGCCGGTCCAACCTTTGGCCTGGCGTAACTTCGTCAATTCTTGATGGATCGACCGTGTTCTTGGGCCAATCTCGCACGGTTTTTCTTGTAGATTCTAAATCCATAGGCATATTTTACATTCAAGGAAGCCCCAATCCGTAATCAATGCCATTGATATTGTTCTGCTTACACTACCCTCCCTTTAGGAGCGAGCTGTCCGGGTTCGCTCTTGGTACTCCCGGTGGATGGCATTCACCCCGCCAACGTTGAAGTTGTAGGCAGGCTCCCATGGGTTGTGGGCTGTGTTGTAGCCCTTCCACTTGACGAGGTACTCATATCCATGACCACGATGACGGTGGTGGAGCATGGCCTCCACTTCAAACGCTTGCTCGCCCATGATGACCACCGGAGGGGGAGGCCCTGAACTACGACCCAGAAAATGCTCGACCAGATCATGGTAGAGCTTGAGCTTGGATATGCGGAATATGTTGTGGGCGGGCATCGAAGGTGGAAGTGCCAACCACGCCACCAACGGTGTCCGCATTTTGAGATCCTCAAACAGACCAAGCCACCTGGTTTTCAACTTGTCTGACCAGACCCCGCGAAGCTTAATGTGCGTGTTGTTGAGAAGCACGAAGTCACCAAACTTGAGCATTGAGTTGGCGCGTCAGCGGTCTGCTTGCACTTTCTGCTGCTCTTGCGCCTTCGCCAATGCATGTTGCGTCGCTGTCCAAATCTGCTTGAAGTCACGTGCGAAAGACTCCAGCGCGCACAGGTTGCTTGCAACGTGCAAACGGAGGGGTGTGGCAGGCACCATCCCGGTCACCACCTCATATGGCGCCTTGCAGGTGGCGGCAGACGTGGCAGAGTTGTATGCCAGTTCAGCGATCAGCAACCGCTGGTCCCACGCCGTCTCATCCGGATCACCCACTGTACGGAGGAGCTGCTCCAGCGTCTGGTTCATCCGCTTTGTCTGTCCGTCAGTTTGGGGATAAAAACTGGTCCACAGTTGCACCTTGCTGCCGTACAGCTCCATGAGTTCTCGTCAGAACTTACTCGTGAAGCACGGTTCACGGTCGCTCACAATGGACCGAGACACGCCATGTAGATGCACCACATGCTCAAAGAATAGCCGAGCCATGCCTTCCGTGCTCACCATATCACACGTCGCGATGAAGTGCGACATCTTGCTGAAGCGATCCACCACCACCAATACCGCATTGTGACCTGGCGCTATCTCGCGCAAGCCCGTGATGAAGTCCATGGAGATTTCTTGCCACGGTTGCTTGGAGATGGACAAGGGTTGGAGGATATCTGGGGTCTTTGTCCTCCGTACCTTGTGGCGTTGGCACACGTCACAACTCCGACAGAATTCAGCCACCTCCAACGACATGGTGGGCCACCAAAAGAAGCGAGCTATCGTCTTCAACATCTTGTTGGCGGAGAAGTGACCGCTTGGGCCACTGTCATGGCACTCCTCCAAAATCAGCTGCCAAAGCGCCGGCACCATCGGAACCACCACCTGCTGCGTGCCGCGCCATCGCCAATACGGCGCCTCAAAGAAAAATCTCTGAGCGTCGTACTCCCCATGCACCTCATATCCCCCATGAAGAGCTTTACAAGGAAAGCATCATCATGGACGGTGAGAGACACGACCCGCATCATCAGGTCCGGTCACTGTGAGAGTGCGTCGGCTGGGTTGAAGCGACCTGGCCGGTACACGATCTCGTAATCGGAGTGATACTCCAGGTACTCCACCAAGCGCGCTTTCCACCAGTTGATGTTCAGCTGTGTCTTGAAGTATTTCAAAGCGTGGTGGTTGGTGTAGACAGTACACTTCCGTGCCTCAAGGTAGCATTGCTAGTTGTTGAAGGCTACAACCACGGCGAGTACGTCCTTGTCATGGATGGCGTAGTTCAGCTCCGCTCTGCACAACTTGCGCGAGTAGTAGGCAACCGGCCGCAACCCATCCCCAAAATCTTGCAATAGGATCGCACTAATGGCCAGATCCGATGCATCCGTCGCCATCTCAAACTCACGTCTGATGTCGGTCAAGTACAAGGCCGGTGCGGAGGTCAGGGCCCTTTTGAGGCTCTCAAAGGCTTTTTGTTTGCTAACTCCCCAACTCCAGTCGCGATCCTTGCGAGTGAGATTGGAGAATGGCACTGACACTCCCGTGTAGCCAAAGATGAACATGCGGTAGTAGTTGCAAAAATCAAGGAATACCTGCACATCATGCACGTTACGCAACTTCTGCCACTCTTGCACGGCCAACACCTTGCGCTGGTCCATGGCAATCTGTCCATTGCCAACGATGTGTCCAAGGAATTCAACTTTACCCACCGCGAACTCACACTTAGAGACTTTTGCATAAAACTTCTCCTTCCTCAGAATTTCAAGGACCTTCTTCACATGCTCCTTGTGCTCTGCCGCCGTTTTGCTGTACACCAAGATGTCGTCGAGGTAAACCACCACGAATTCACCCAAGTACGGCCTGAAAATGTTGTTCATCGCCGCCATGAAGGTGGCCGGCACATTGGTCAACCCAAAAGGCATCACGATGAACTCGTAGTGACCAAAGCGGGTGTGTAGGGCCGTCCCTTCCACATCATCTGCTGCAATGCGGATCTAGTGGTAGCCGGAACGGAGGTCAATATTTGTGAAGAATCAAGCAACACAGAGCTGATTGAAGAGGGTGTCGGGGAACACATCCTCGAACTCCGTACACACATTCCAAAGTCCCTTGGGTACAGAGACAAACTTACCCTGGGCCCCTGGCTGCTCACGATTTGCCCCATGCGCCACAGGAGGCGCTACGTCCTCTGGTTTGTCAAAAACGTCCTCCATGTCTCGCACGGACGCCAAGAATATCTACTTCTTTTTTCGAATCGCGTGCTTGAGATGCACCAAGTTCAACATCAACGGCGCCAATTCCTCCTTGCAAGGTACCGAATGCTACGCCGCTTCCTCCCCATAAGTCTCCTCCTCCACGGTGTCTTCCTCGGACCACTTGTGCAGGTGATACTCCTTGTCTGTGAGCTTAACCGAGACCGTGCGCGCCTGTCAATTGAAGACAGGGTTGTACTTGTGGAGGAAGTCACATCGTAATCCTTCATCGGACACACCCGGAATACGGTCGTTATGCGAAGCTTCCTCACGTGAATGGAGAGGGGACGGACCAGGTACCCCACTTCAATCGTTCCATCCACTTGGTTAGCCGTCCGCTTCTTGCTCGTGAGCACAAGGCCCCACTTTTGAGCACACTCCAACAGACTCACAAAACTGTGGCTCGTGCCACAATCCAACAGACTCCCCACCTTCCCCTTGACACCTTTCACTCGCGCCTCCAAGAGAAGTGCGAGCTGCTCCTCCTTATACCCCGTGTCCCATACCTTGACCTTGGAAACCCCCTTAACTGCTACAAGGTGTTCCTGTGGGCGGTTTAGGTTGAGAGGAGCCAGGAGTAACGCCATCTTCTCCTGGCTCTCCTCATTTTTTGTCTCATTTTTTGCTTTCTCTGCCTCCTTCGTGGCTTGTTTCCCCTTTCCTTGCCGCTTACCTTGCCGTCGCCCTTCTTTAGACTCCGACAATCACACGCAATGTGGCCAGGTTTGCCACAGATGTAGTACTTGTGCTGCTGGAACGCTCCAATCTCCATGGGCGTGTCCTTGCTCTCCGCGTGCTTGCCGTAACCACCTCCAAAAGAGTTGTGGCTGTTGGCATGAGCCTGTTGAACACGCATGTCGTACCGCTCTGCTGCTGCGATCATCCCTGACAGGTTGTCATTGAGGTTGTGCATCACCGTCACAACACAGGCATCGTTCTTGAGTTCATAGAAGAAGCACAATTCATGAGAGTCAAAGCCACAATTGGCAATGATCTCACAAAACCTGTGGGTATAGTTGGTGACGCCGCCAGTTTGGTGAAGCCGATGCAGCGTGGCACGCACGTTGTTCCTCATGTCGCCCACGGTGAGGCGCTTAAAGAACGACTCTATGAACTCCTTCCACGAGGTCGGCCACTTCAGGGTAGGGTCGCCAGTGCTGCAGGTTGGAACCGGTCATGGCCGCAATGCCGGCGACCATTGCTGCTCCACTACCATATGGATCGGACCGCATCACATCGGCCCACCAATCAAACGATACCCCTCTCAACAGGGTCACGGCATAATTGCGGTGTGCCTCGTACCTTGAGGCATCCACACCGATGGCGGTGAAGTACAACTCCAGTCCAAGTTTCCAAGCGTGTGGAGCTGGCCCATCCTTCCCTGATGGGTCGAACGGCTCCGGCTTGGGTGGGATCGGGACGCCCACCGCAGGTACGTTTGCAGTGGCAACTACCGCTGGCATTGGTACTGGACGCTTCGCGAGCTCTTCATTGAGGTACATGTTTTATTTCTCTAACAAGTCCATCTTGGCCTGCATATCGGAGAGCAAATTTTACAATGCTGTGGCTGCTGTTGCTTTGCCTTACACGTCAAACGCCACGGCCATCGAGAACGTGCAGGATGAAGTCATTTCTGCGTCCGGTGCAACTTTGTCCTCAACGGCTCCTCCAGCTACTGCCTTGTCAACGGAGAGCGTGGTTGGCCTTGAACATGGATATGTCAAAGAGAGAAGATGTGTACTGGTTTACGCTGACCAAAAGAGGTTGCCACGTGGAAGATTGTGCCCCTGAGACAAGGGTGGCTTTGAAACCAAGTGTGAACCGAGAGTCGGTGTGCTAGCCTCAACCGGATGATGTAGGCACCAACCAGTGGCAACGGCGATCAAAGGGAGGCTGCTGCACACATTCCCAAGTTTGTAGAAGCATAGGGTCGTTTTGGGGGAGCAAGGGAACATGTGTGGCACAGTGGGAGTAAACTGTACTAGTTATTCAAGTGTCAACATACAAGACTACATGTACATGATGACACATGTTAGGCGACCCATGGTTGCCGAGCCGTGTGCGGCTCCGTACAGGCTGAAAATTAGCATTATTGCCTTAGCATCATTTATTTCATCTTCCCAGCCTTCAAACACACCAAGAATTACACCGTTCCGTGGAGGAACGGCCAAGATATGGCCGTTTTCGTGAACCACGGCAATCTGCCGCTGGCAGCACCACTAGCGTTGGTGACGGCCGCCCGAAGTGCCCATTCTGGTAATAACACATCGGGGCGCCATTCCAAAGCGCCCTTAGACCTCAATGATTCTTGACTCATTGAATTTCCTGGCCTCAAGGCGCACTTCGGCCTTGTTTGGTCTTCCGAGGGTCGAGTCTTGGTCCTTGGGGACATTTTCCCGTCACCGTTTTCCCCTCGGCCGGTCCAACCTTTGGCCGGGCGTAACTTCCTCAATTCTTGATGGATCGACCTTGTTCTTGCATCGATCTCGCACGAGGTCTCCTGTAGAGTCCAAATCGACAATCAAATTTCACATTCAAGGAAGCCTCAAGCCGTAATCAGTGCCATTGGCAATGTCAGGCTTACAGAGGCTGTCCTTTTTGGAGGAGATCAATCTCTTTGATTCAAAGAACATTAGAGCCTTGTTTTCATGGAGCTAGGGATCGCCTCGCACTAGGTCAAAAGGGCCAAGAAGCTTTAGCACCTTCAACATGACACTATGTGTATACCCTTGAATACAAATCTTTGCTTTACAAGTGCGGATCACAGGTACCGTACGATTGTCACTGACGACAACTGCGTCACTTGATTGCTCGTACTTCAGGCCAACGTGTCGCGTAAACTCAAGGCTAACAAAGGAGTCATCTCCTTTAGTGTCAGCAAATACGTTCACGGGAGCACGAGCTAGGTCTCCTTTGAACTGCATCGTCATGCTGCCTCCAATCTTCCGAGTGAATAGGCTCCACGATGGCAAACCGACATTGTGCTAAACACGGAATCTAGATGGCGGACGTCGCACATTGTGCTAATCATGGAATCTAGACGGCGGACCCTCCACAACCCATGATTCATCTGGGTCAGATTGGCATACCTAGAACAATCCTTAGGTTTCCTTATATACAAGCCCCTAGGAGCCAGCCAAAATCTCCTTAGCGCTCTCAAGCACTCTGCCAAGGACCATTCATATGAAAAACACATGAATCATGTAGTAAGTGCCGCGAGCTTTCCAACGCCTCAAAAAAACCTCATTCCGTGAAGAAGCGGCTAAGTTTTGGCCGTTTGAGTGCTCCACGTGTGACTGCCGTTGGCAGCACCACGAGCTGAGGTCACTGGAAGCACCCTTGCTTGCGAAGGCAGCTCCAGCCGCCATCCCAAAGCGCCCATGGACCCCAATGAACCTTGTCTCATTGGCTAAGCGTTCACCCAGGGGCGCTTTAGCTACTATGGGCAAGAAAGTCGCTCCGCCTCGTTGAGTTCGAACCGGTGCTCCCGTCCATTTTCCGAACGCGCACCACCTATCTTTGACCGGCCGTATCTTTCTCGTCCTTACACTGAATGGCCCGATCTTGGGCCAAACATTTACGGTTTTTCACGTAGAATCCAATTATGGCCTCAATTAAGGTGTTTGATGCCATCAGATTGATGAAAACACCGCCTCGACCGGCGGGTTCCATAACATTACCCCTCCCTCAAGGGCGCGCTATCCCGGTGCGCTCCCGGCAGACTCAAAAGACGTCATCCGTACCACCGCTCCGGCTATGATGATCCAGAGGTTGTTCATCCACAGGTATGTGCCACCCGTTGCCATTCCAGCGACGTGCCTCACATGCGTCCAACCCGCCACGAACACATGTGGACGAGCAGTTCCCGCACCTGTAGTTGTTGCTATCTAGCAGCACATTTATCCACCGAGAACCCCCTTGGCCTTCCGGTGCCTGTCCGCCAGTCGCAGCATCCATCGTTGCATCATGAGGAGCCGCATGGCCCTTTCCTACCAGTCAAACTGCTGCTAGTGACCGAGGTTACCACCACGAAACGTCTCATCCTCACCTCGCCGATGCGGCGAAGTGAGATCCCGTCCCCTTCACGACCATAAGATTGCACAACCAATCCGGTTCCGGACTCTAGGCATGCAAGCAGTCCCAGTCGATGAAAACGACATAGTCATCCATTGAGCACGTACAAAGAACACATTGTACGCAGTATCGCCCACATGGATAGGTTGCTTGACAAGCGGTCTGCTGCACGCCACCAATATGGACATCCGTCGCACTGCCGATGCCCCACTCAAGGTGGAATACAAGCCCCCTCCTTGCAATCATGTTTTCACAGAAGCTGTATCCCACGCCGCCATCCAGCAGACCGCACAGCTTCCTCCGACCCTTGGAGCCCCAAAACCAGAATCCCAAGAACCAACCCTAGGAAAATCCTTGGAGTTTCTAGGCCCTCCTTCAACCCGCAACAGTAAACGAACAGCACCGTAGTAGGCGAAAGCCGTTCCGGATTGGTGTTCAATTTGTGGGTGAAGGATGTACAACAGCAAGAAACCTTCCCCTCAGTGCTGCTGCCCAATGCTTTGCTTTGCCTTGCGCTTGGGGCACTCCTTCCTGCGGTGACCCTCCTGGCCACTGCACCAACACTTGGCCCTCGGTCCCCGTTGCCCGTCCAAGCCTTGTTGCTCCCCTCAGATCATATCCACTTCCATGGGCACGGCCTGATCTGGCTGCTCCACCCAGATTGTGTTGCAAGTCTGCTCCAGCTTGCATTGTAGTTGAAGCGTTCTGCTACCGAAACCAGCTTTGCAAAGGTCCGCAACACGAGCACCGTGAATTCACGTTGGACATGCGGCTTCAGGTCGTCATGGTAGCGGTCGTACGCCTCCCCATCGAAGAGGTCATCAATCTGCGACGCGAAGGCCATGAAGCGTGTCATGTAGTGCTGGACCGATCCGCCTTGCTTGACGTGCTTTATCTTGTCACGTGCGACTCAGCTGCCATTGAGGAGGTCAAAACACGCTTGGAGTATCGTCTCGAACTGCTCCCACATCTTTCGATTCTCCGTCAAAGCCCGCGCACCGAGTTTCACTTCCCGTCCTAGCGGTAGAATCAACAATGGTTGAAGCCACGCCCCGGCCCCCAGCCCATCCGGCAACCCAGCGGCGTTCCCCGGCACAATGACGACCACCACTATAGCGCCATTCTCCGGAGTAGCGTAGGTGCATACTCTAGTCTTGTTGCATCTTCTCCCATGGGAACACCCAATGCCATGAAGTACAAGTTCACCGTGAGGAGCCACTCACGCGCACTCCCCTTGCCGGTGTAGAACTCAGGCTCCTTTGGCTTGGGCCGCCGAAAGGCTAGTACGGATGCCAATGCGACATCCCTCAACGCACTGCTCCCTTGGCAGACGTACCTCGCCTCAACCTCCACGTGTAGTTGTTGGTTCTCGTGACTCAGCTCGTCAAGAGCACGCCGGATCTCCTCCATGAGGAAAGCCTTGTCAAATGCCACGGCAGTTGTGACAGAAAACTTCTAGCCAAACGCAGTTGCGACAGATCTGCTGCCTCCCTTGGGTCTGCGTAAAACCAAGCAAATGTCCACGTGCTCTAATACCAAATGTGAACCGAGGGGCGCCTGGCATGACGGTCACACGCCAAGCCCTTGGGATAAACCTCCCATCCTTGAATCCTTGGTGTGTTGGCCAACCCTTGATATGCCGCACAATCCTCTCCTAGCAGCAAGACCGCTGCTAGTGATTGAGGTTTCCGTCGTCCGACTCTCCCGGCGGCGTTTGCACCAAGGTGGCTGGGAACGACTTGTAGGATCAAATGGGCGTGTGCAAGGCGATGCTTGGAGAACAAAAAGAGTTGGGTTATGAAATAATCCTTTGACTTGATGGATCAGTAACAGGTAATGTACAAAGTCTCTGGGTCAGATCGGCATACCTAGAACAACCCGTAGGCTTCCTTATGTACCAGCCCCTATAAGCCAGCCAAAAGCTCCTCGGCGCTCCGAAGCACTCTACCAAGGCGCATTCATGTAAACAACATATGAATCATGTAGAATGCGTTGCGAGCTTTCCAACGCACCACACAATGCCTCAACCTGTGAAGAAGCGGCTAACTTATGACCACTTGAGTGCTCCACGCGTGACGGCCGCTGGCAGCACCACCAACAGAGGTCACAACCACCCGAAGCGCCCTTGCTTGCGAATGTAGCTCCAACCACCATCCCAAAGCGCCCATGGACCCCAATGAACCTTGTCTCATTGGCAAAGCATCCACCCAGGGTTGCTTTGGCTGCATTGGGCGTGAACGTTTCTCTACCTGGTTGGGGTCGAACCGGTGCTCCCATCCATTTTTCGGAAGTGCACCAGCCAACTTTGCCCGGTCGTATCTTTCTTGTCCTTGCATCGAATGACCCGGTTCTTGAGCCAAACCTGTACTGTTTTTCACGTAAAATCCAATCATGGCCTCAAACAAGTTGTTTGATTCCATCAGGATGATGAAAACACCGCCTCAACTGGTGGGTCCCATAATAGTAAACGTGATTGAACTCATCGCTTTCACGGTATTTGATTCAATTACATCATCACACAAGTCTTGCATAGTGGTTTGTATCGCCACCACCAAGCATTTCTAATCACACTTCTTTTCCTGGGATCCAAGGTTTAGTGGGCAATGATGGTCAACAAATGTAGAATGAGGTTCAACAAGAGCGGAGGAAACAACATAGAAGTTTGAACTCGTTAAAAACTCAAACATATTAACATCCTCATCTGAAAACATGAACCCACACTCCTGATCCATTGTTATTCCTGAGTGGTCCCCACTAACATCACTCAGGGGTGGAAAACATTCGGCCCACAGCCTTGTCCGTTACCACGGACAGGCCCATTGTTGTGACCGCGACCCTGTCCACGGCCCTGTCCGCGACCTCTTGCTACACCCTCCCCACGAGGTTTTGCTACTGCGTCTAATGCCACCGGCTCTTGTCCACCAATTGCAGCCTTAGGGCACTGAAGCCTGAAGTGACCAGGCTACATTCAGTTGTGGCAGAGTCAATCGCGAAATGTTGTGTTGCGAAGCTCACGCGCCGCTTGCACCTCGTCATTATCGTGGCTATGCCTGTTGTTTTGGGTCTTGTGCCTGCCAGTCTTCTTGAGTGGAGAGTTTGGAGGTTGCTTACCTTTGGCCATGCCCCGCTGCCCGGCTCCTCCTCCAACCCCTATAACGTCCATGCGTACGTCGCAGTCTTGTTGTGCATGCGCGTTCGGCCGTACGTTCCTGTAGTGCTTTGGGTTTGTCAACTACACCTCACTCATGTAGTCACGCAACGCCCTTCACCTTGTCCAAGCATTGCCAGTTGCCATTGTAGTGGTCTTGTCTTTCAGCTTGTCGCTGGCAAGACCATCATGCAAGTACTCCAAGAGCATGCACTCTGGGTACTTGAAGTTCTGAGTCCCATCGCCATCGCTGAAGCTTTCGACTTCCTCCACGAGTGCGGTAAACTCGCTCAAGTAGGCTTCGAGCGTGTTACCTAGCTGCCTGAAGTCCTTGATTTTTTGGAAGGCGTGCTGCGCTACCTCATGCTGGCTGCACTTCTTATGTATGATCGTGTAGAATGCCTCCCACACCATGGGCTGTCGTTCAAGGTGCAGCTGCTGTGTAGTCCAATCCTTGACCACATACTTGAAGAGCTTGTCTTCAAGCCGCAACATTGCAAGGTTGCTCCAGTGGCTGAGTGGAGCATTGAGGACGCATAGAACGTGCTCCATGCAATTGAGCCAGAAGTTCAGCTTCACGTCCTTCTAGAAGATCTCCACAATGTGGAGGAAGGACGTGTTTATGACCGGCCCCGAGTGATCAAGATAGGCAAGTCGACGCTGCCACATGCAGTGGCATCCGCACCTGTGACGTGCTGTGATTACTGTTGAATCCGCACCTGGGTCACGCTCTACAACGTCTTGTCGAGGTTTTTGTATCTACAAATTACCTCATGAGCGGCCAGGCGCTACAGCTGGCAATCACAATTGAGATCCATGATGCTCTACCCAACGTGGGCTAGTAGGTTAGAGACTGCAAACTTCAACTCTGATGTCGTCAGAGCATCGACGATAGCCTCTAAGGCCTCGCTTTGTCTGTGCACCTTTACCCACTACAGCAGGGTACGGTTCGCGTACATGCCTCCAAGGAGTCCCACCTTCTGGAAGAGGTTGTCTTTAGCGATGATGCTTGAGTGGGCGTTGGTCTGCCCCATCGCGGCCACGTCACAGGAAGGGGGTCCGCCCCCACTCCTTCGGGTAGTGCTGCACCTCCACCATCGATGGTGATCGTGATTCGGGCCGTCGCCTTGGTAGTTGGCTTAGCAAGCCTTCGGCTTTCATCACGAATTGCCTTTGTGGCAACGTCGTCCGGCTCGTTCTCGCGAGAACTTCCAATGTGGCTACTTTTGCCGCCTTTGCTGTTCTCGGCAACCTCACTACTGTTGGTAGCTTTAGGTAATGCGGCAAGTGCCTTGCCCTTCTCGAGCGATCGGCCCGAGTTTACCACACGAAGATGGCAATGATCGCGGTCCGTGTTGCCTTTGCAATTGTGGGCGTCGTGCTCTTCGTCAAGGTCCACGCTCGGGTGGTCTTCCTCGAGTGCATCGTCCGTCACGTGGGGGTCGTCCACGTTGCCAAGGTTAGCACCGGTTACCTTCAGGAGTACGGTTGCCTTTGGTTTGGCAACCGTGCTTGCAGCGACGGCTCCCAGACTTTCGATTCCACCGAGGGCGTGTGATGAGGCCGTCACCACCTTGCCCTTGTTGGTCTTGGACGATCCGGCACTTGGGATCTTGTGGCCCATGCAACTAGCACGTGAAGATCGTTGTGAGGATCACCCCACAACTTTGAGGAGGAATCGTCTCTTAAATTCTTTCTCTAACGATCGGTGAGGCAATCATAAATTTAAAGTCTCTTTTCCTAGGCTGCCATGTCCATACAAGGACGCAGATTTTGAAACTAGTCTTCCTAAGCCGTGACTCACGACGATTGGCAAGGACTAGTACCTAGGAAAACAGAGAATTCCTACACAAGGAAATGAGAAGACATATGATTATCGCTCACAAAACAAGTACAAACAGTAGGAGGAAGTTTCTATAAATTCCTAACAACTCCTTCAACTCCTTCCCACTTGTCTTCTTGTTGTCTTCTTGTCTTCCTCGGTCTTCACTGCACTTCTTTGACGCCTCTTGTGTTCCTTGGCGACGGCTCCCTTATGTCTTTTTTCTTGGCATCTCAGGTTGGGAAAGCCTCTATTCTTTGGGGGGTTCTCCAGTTTTTGGTTGAAGGGGTTTTGAAGGAGCCTAGAAAATTGGTAGATTTTGTGGTTTTGGGGGTGGGAACTCCCCACTCCATCCCAAAAAAATCCTCCTAGCCCCCTGGAGGTGAGTAGGGATTGGAAGGAAGAGGCTCTACAAAGTAGAACTAGTTTCTAGCTCTCCAACGCACTTTACGATGCTTCAATCCGTGGAGTGTAGATATCGTCATCCCTTCTGGCATCTTTGTTGTTGCTTGCAGCTACCTGTGGCATTTTATATAGGACATAGTCGACGTTTCCGTCAAACCCTTGGTCAAGGGGGTCGTACGGCTCTGAGAACCAGTGGAACAGGTCAAAACCTCTTGCTTCTGCACTTAGTTTGTTGTCAGAGTTCGTAGAATGGCGTCTAGAGGTTGCTCGAGGGGCTTTTCTCTCCGCGTCACTCTGGGGGCAATCGTCATCAATGACCCTGTGTTCGGAGACTTCAATAATTCAAGTCTCTGGAGGCCTATTTCTGCTTTTACCTCACCCTCTCATTCTGGGTCCGAAATGAGGGGATGTTATCTCAAACTGGTGAGTTTCTATGAGTTTTCCAGTTTTGAAACTCGTCGTTCATCCTAAACAAACTCAAGTTTCTTTTTTGACACGTCGGCACGCAATTGTCCTTTGCGGGACACGATCGGCGGTTTTGTGAGGACTTTTCTGGTGTGCTCCCCTTACTCCTCGCTCTCACCCTTGCTCCCCCTATCTCTCATCCTTGCTCGCTCGCTTACCAGGAGGGCAAGAGGGGGCAAGGGCACGAGGCCATGAGGCATCGCCGTCGAGGCCCTCGCAGCCCCTCAGCTGCTGATTGGGCGGAGGCAACAATTGGCGGCTGGCGGCTTGCCGGCTAGCGGCCAACCGATCACTTGTCCGGCCGCCGGCCGTCCAACCGGCCGGCAGCCAGAGAAGTGCTGGCCTTCGGCTAGCCCTTGCTGATCCGAGGGGTGGTGCGCAACCACCCCTCGCTTCAGCGAGGAGGGAGGGCCAAACCGGCCTCCCCGCTACACTTAGACAATGCATCAGCAATGCACAGGCCATGCCTAGGAAATGCCTGGCTATGCCTTCCAATGATTGGGAAGTTTGTGGCGATGCCTAGGGAATGCCTGAGTAATGCTTGCCAATGCTTGGGTAATGTTTGAAAATGCCAAGAAAATGCATGGCAAGGAATGAGCAATGTCTTACAATTTCTAGGTTATGCTCGGACAATGCCTCAGAAATGCGTGGGTAATACCTGGGTAAAACTTGGTGATACGTGGACAATGCGTGGTGTATCAAAACATCATTACACTCCGTGATACCTCTATCGACCATTCTCAAAATTAGTAAAATTATTCAAAACCTTTGGGAACAGTACAACGAAGGCCATGGAAGGTGGTCAAAGTGCTATAGGACGATTGTCGTGAAACTCCTAAGGTCGATGCGAGTGGGGCACAAAATGTAAGGCTATAAATGCACACTCACGGAGTTCAGGGACTCCTTAGCGTTAAGTACGTAACACATTTTTCTTTTTAGGCAGGAAGTTTTGGCACGTAAGCGGATGTAGACCGGTGACGGCATAAATAGACGCCAATCCGATGATAGACATCAGGGAGATTGTCGAAAGGCTCCCAATTATTGTTTGTGGTGTCGTAGTTCTGCCTCTTGACCAAATACTTGGTTGCTTCTCCACGGCATCGATTTCCGAGGATGTCCTCAATCACGTACGTGAGACACATGTGCACCTGAATAGGATGTGCAGGTGTGACATCTCTATCGCAAAATTTCTGGTTGGGTTTTTTGTTGTGTTTGAACTTGCAAAAAAAGAAGACAGGGTGAATTGCCATACTGTCGGGCAGGAGAAGTCGAGCAACAACAAGTGCTTGTGTTCTCTCAATCTCCAATGGTCCAAGCCACTGGGGTTTGAGCTTTGCAAATGCTTATCCACTCTTTTGAATATTCACTGCTCTGAGGAGAACTCGGTCACCAGCATTGAATATATCATCACTACCATGTAAGTCTTTTTCTCGCTTCATGGATGATTGTGTCGTTGTAAGGGTTTGTCGTATTTCCTTTCAAAGACTTGAGAAATCACATCGGTTGATGTGGACTGAGAATATTGCTGTAGCTTTAAATTACTTCTTGGGTGGTGGGAAGTTTTTTGTTCACCACTTTGAATGAAAATTCAACCGTTACATAGGAATTTGGAGAGTTGTATGCAATTTTGACAGTTGGAAAACTTGGTGTCCAACCCATGCCATGTGGTTCGTGTAAAGTGTGAAGAACATTTTTTAGGTTTGATTGGTTTGCTGAGTATGCCAGTCAATCTGAGGATAGAAGGTTGTCAATAGCTGGATCGGACTGCCATAACAAACCATCAATTCATGAAAAAACGGCTAGTAAAGCGATCGTCATCGTTGCTGATGGTGGTTTGTGACACGTTGTGTAGCTTCACAACCTGAGTTAAAAACAGTCATGCTGTTTACTGGCCGATGATGGTGGTCGTTGTCAAGATCAAGTGGGATGTTTTCACAGCCTTTCCACAACCACAAGGATATCGTTATAGGCTTCAGGAGTGGCAGGCAATCTAGTTACAAAGTCCATGCTAATGTTGACTTACAATTCTTTCAGATTAGGGAGAGGTTGGAGTAGTCTTGGCGGCCTCATGCGATGTGATTTCTTCCGATCACAAGTGTTGCACAATTTGCAGAAGGCTTCCACATCAGTCTGCATCTTGTCTCACCAATAATGTTTTTCCATATTCTCAAGCATCTTGTCCTCGCCAAAGCGTCCACCCGGACCAGTGTTGTGGCACTCTTTGAATAGTATCCTTAGCAACACCTTGTTCGGTGGCATGAAAACCTGGCAAGTAAATCGTTGCTGTAAGTAAGGGTCATTAAACCAGAACCTGGTCTTATTGTACCTATCCAACTTCTCATAAAAAGTTAACAAACAACCTCATGAGGTATGGGTCTCGTTTGATGAGTACTTTATTGATCTTGGCCATCGCGTTTGGTCACCAACTTGGAGCATGTACTTGATCTGGTTTTCCATGTTGGTACTCAATTTGGTTGTCGAAGTTGGACTCGAGGAACTCAATCCATCTTGTTTGCTGACGGTTCAGTTTTGCTAAGTCTTGATGTGTTTCAATGCATGATGTTTGGTGCTAAAGATGCATCACCAGCATTCAAAGTAGCACCGTCACGTTTTGAGCGTGTGCACCACTGCGAGCATCTCCTTATCGCATACCACGTAGTTGAGTTTTGGCCCTCGCAACCTTTGCAACACGTACGCCGCAAGCGGTTCTCTACCGCCATTGTCTTAGAGGATGATGGCTCCTATAGCTCAACTAGTCGTGTCAGTGGCCACGACATCGTGCACCATTAGATCCACCACTTGTAGGGTTGGCATCATGGTTAAAGTGTTCTTCAAATAGTTGAGCACTTCTTGCTCACAATCTACCAAAATCAAATCAGTGGTTTTACGAGTGAGGTTAGTGAGAGACATTGACACCCGGGCGTACTCCTTAAGGAATCTACAGTAGTAACTACATAATCCAAGAAACACTTTGATGTCCCAATCGTTGTTCGGAATCAGCCAATCAATGACTGCAAGCCTTTCTGGGATCCATGGTGATTTGTCCACCGCTGGTGATGTGCCTAAAAAACTCGATTCAACAGCGAATGAAGTCGCATTTGGAGATTTTTTCATAAAATACCTATCTTTATGAGATCTTGAAACCTTTTAGAGGTGTCCATTGTGCTCCTCCCAGTTGTGGCTCTATGCTATGATGTCACCAAGATATACTACGATGAAATCGTTGAGATACGGGAAAAGAAGTTGTTCATTGCTGCCATGAATATTGCGGGAACGTCTGTGATTCAAAGCAACATAGCCATGACTTCGAACTGCCCTTATTTGGTACAAGGCATCCTAATCTCTATGTCCTTATTACATACGTAGACATGGTGATAGGCGTTGCAAAGGTCGATTCAGGTGAAAATTCGAGCTCCATGGAATCGGTCAAGAAGTTGGTCTGCTCATGCAAGAGGATAGAGGTTCTTGATGGAATCTTTCTTCCATGCTCATTAGTGCACGCACATTCACATCTTTCCAGTTTTGTTTCCTAGAAATTATAGGATCCACATAGGGTGGCGTGGATGGTTGAATAAACCAATGATCAAGAATCTCGTTGAGGTGCCCTTTGAGTTCTATCAACTCATGGTCACTCATCTGATAACTCCCCCTCAAATTTGGTATGCTATCCAGCTTTAGGTTTATCTGGTGATTGACATCTCCCTGCAGAGGTAAATTGCGAGGAGTTTTGTCGCAAAAAAACCCAAAAACGTTTGAACTCCTCGATGAGCGTTGAAAACTCCTTAGGAACGACTGCAAACTTATCAGGTATCAAGACTGATGTCAAACTCCTTAGGAACCCTTTGCTTTTAAAATATCTTCCACTTTCCATGTTTCTATAAGGACTATACACGCTTGAGCTCCGTGCCTCAGATATCTCTTGGCCACGTCCAAAGATCTTGGCCAGTATTTTGTGACTACCGCACCTTCCTCTACTGCTTCCACCTCTCTTGCTTCCCGTAGCCTCCGCTACGTTGTAGGTTGCTTGACCAGTAGCACGAGTCACTTTTTTTCATTCATGATGACGTAGACGGATTCACTTCTCAAGTATAGTTGTAGATTATGTCGATGCATGAAACATCATTCGAGGATGACTTTGTGGTCTCTCTGTGGACAAGTTCTTCAGTATATTATGTCATGTGGATCTCTGATTTGTTGATGGAGATCTTTGCAAAGCCGTCTAGTTGTCTTTCAACAATTTCTCCTCCAAACACCCTTGGCTCAGTCTACAAGTTGAGGTTTGAAACCATGTTGTTGCTTACAAAGATGTGAGGATCTCCTCCATCAAGTTGTGTCGGTACCATTCTTTGACTGATACGACCCTTCATTTGTACTAGTATCAGTATCTTGAATGGTTGTTCTTAGATCCCTCTTTGAGCTTTGCAATTTCAGGAACCCTTGTTTGTGACTATGTGAGCCCCTTAGATGGGCAATTGGTTAGCGTTGATCTTTTTACAAGACCACTGTTCTGTCATTTACTCCTGCCCTTTTCCATTTCCTGACTCTTCATTTCTTTTTTGTGGCTTCTCCCCCTTTTGGCCTAATGATTCCATGACTTAAATCAATGCATACCATGACTTGAATCTATTCACTAAAGTTATCTTTTCCCTCCGACATCATCCAAGTTTCATCAAATCAACACCCTTTTCTTTAAGTTCCTCCCTTGCAACACACCCAAGGAAGACACATCACGCAATGCTTGATTGTATTTGCTTGTATTTGCACTCCCTCCTACTACAAGGAGAAGCATGGGGGGCTAAATGTTGTATAGTTATAACTGATGCACAATTCATCAAGTGGATGTCTTCCTCCTTCAACCAGGAGCAGCCTCATGGAAGTACACCTTATTTTTTTTGGATCTTTCAAAACAAGGTCAATTTTTTTTCTCATCCATTCATCTTACATCCCAAACTCCCCACCACACCCCAAATGGAGAAAAGATAACAAAAAAAATTGTACCCTCAAAACAAGTAATACAACCTTGACATGCCCTCTTTGAAGATTTTGTGGAAGTGTTTGTCATTTTCAATCATCTCATACTGAAAGACAGTATGGAACGTTCTGCGCTCCATAAGAAGGTTGTCTACCATCTTCTAGAGAGATAGCTCCTATCCCGAGGCATCATTTTGGGAGGCATGATCACACAACCAACCTTGTCCTAGTCTACTACACAATGAAGACCACTTGAAGACCTTATGGACTTAGTCTTCCTATCTTGGCAACATGCCCTTGCTACCGTACCCTCCTTCCACCCAACTCAACAAACCTCTTTTTTCATCATAAAAAACCTAACTGGCCTAGGGATTACAATAATCTTACACTTTCCTTACCCTACACCTATTTCCGCCATCCCTCTTGAAGTTCATCCCATAGAAGGAATCCTTCACCTCCATCCTTAGACGAGACAGTTGGACTCCCTCGATAACACGCTTAGCCCCATTTGCATTTCACATGGCATTTGAGGCATCTTTCACCTTCATGTATTAGCATATCATCTGCCTCCCAAATCGATCTGCCATCCCATCCTATTGATTCTCTCAACAACCCTTGACTCTTCAGGAGATTCATCACCAACTACTAAAATGAAACAATGTCTAGCTAAATGATGAGGTAATATGTAAGAAAATTATATGATGCTCACTTTAGATACTCAATAGCACTTCACACATGTGAAAGACAACTTTCTCCCCTTAGATCTTTATGCTTGAGACGTTCAAACTCATATCCTTTTTGCTATTATGGTGTGGGCTTTGAGCCGACATTGTTCCACATTGTCACATAGGTGTCACATGCATTCTCAAGGGTCTGACCAGCTTTCTGAGCTACGACATTACCGATGTGATGCACCTACTATGTTCAGGCATCTAGGTTCGTGGGTATGAAACTACTTGAGTTTTCTTGGTGGTCAGGACCCGGACACTTGGTAGTCTGTACTAGTGTCTCCAGGAGATCATGCAATGTAGTTGAGCTCTCGGTAGTTCGGTAAGCTCATTATGATTTATGGACATTGTCCGTACATCTTTTGGATGCTCGTTGTATTTTCTCTATGGGTCGGGACCCGGGCACTGGGATCCATGTTTTGGTGCCACTAGGAGACCTGTACCTTGGGAGACCCAGCACTGATTGGCTTAGTCCTTGTTGACCCTTGGTCAGACATGTGTAGTTTGCATGTGGCTGAGACCCGAACACCCGGTTGCTTATGTTAGTCTTCGGGATGCCGGAACTTGCTTAATCTGTCTAGTCGGTGATGTTAGGGTATCACAGCAGAGTCTGGATACTTTGGGGGTACATTGCATGCTCTCTTGTAGGTCGAGACCGAGGGACGCGGTTGACTGTTACGGTGCCTAGGGAGACCTCCATTATTGAGTTCATGTTTTGTGATGTGCACGTTCCCCGTTTGTGCTTTTTTATGTGACAGGGATGATTGGGCCTGGTGGGCTAGCCTCCACTACCCACTACATAAGCCCTTAGCAGGGCTCATTGTACTCTCTCCTTGTGTTCTTAACGTGTTGCATCCCAAACTTAGCCAAATTGTGGCGTTTTCATTGTTCCCTCACACCCAGAGCTCATGAATTTTTGTGCATGGCCCTGCATGCCCCAAATCAATTTTGTCTTGTCTGAGCATAGGAGGGCCATATGAGCGGTGGCGCAATGACACCCAATCCAAGACTTCGTCAAGAAGGGCCATGTGGCGCCACGCAAGGAGCAGCGTGCGGGAGCACCAAGGTGGCTGCAATAAGAGGTGCAACGCTTACGGCGGCATCTTCGGCTTGTGGGTGATGCAACTTTCGTTGTTTGGGAAGCAGAACCAGCAGCACCACCGGTGGAACTGGCCACAAAAGTAAAAGAAAAAGAAGTGCAAGGTGGTCGTGGGGGAGTTGGCTTTTGCGCGCGGCATCGTGTGAGCGTGTAGGACCTGCATGAGCTGATTTTTAGGTGAGTAGCAGCTACAACAATGGCAATAGTTGCTGTTGTAGTAGGATCTCCGTAGGAGCAGTAGCAGATGCATGAGCAATAGCAGTGGTGGTGGCGAGTAGTAGTAGCAGCAGTTGCAACAATAGGGACAAGTAGTTGCAACGACACTGGCAAATGGCTACTGTAGTAGAATTGCCACCCAGAGCAATAACAGAAGCCCGTAACAGTAGTACCCCGTAGCAGTAATAGCAGCCGACAACACCCGTGCGTTACAGGAGTAGTAACTTGCAGTAGTACACTATAGTAGTGTCGCGAAGGAGCAACCACAGTAGCATGCAGTAGCACTATGTAGTATTGTGTGCACCATCGCTTGATAGCAGCTACAGAAGCTACAACAGCAGCAACAACAAAGGGTAGCAGCGGCGGCGACGAGCATCTGTAGCATGCGGCTGCAACTTCACGTGTGCACGGTAGCATCAGCAGCGTGCATAGTAGGAGTAGCTACAACGGCATCAGCCGCTGCAGCTGCCCCAATTGCAACTTGTGCAAAGCTGCAAGGCAGCTTTGGGCTACAAGCAAGCTTGTATTCGAGCGAGCTCGTCGTGGAAGCTCGCCATCAGATGAGCTTGCTGATCGGTGAGCTTGCTGATTGATGAGCTTGGTAAGAGAATTATGTGATGCTCACTTTAGATGCTCAATAGCACTACATACATGTGAAGCACAACTTTCTCCCAGTAGATCTCCATGCTTGAGGCGTTCAAACTCATATCCTTTTTGTTCCATACCTGTGGCGTGCTACACTCATTTCTGTTAGTTCAAAACAATTGCATGTTCATTTTGTTACGAGAAGGAAATCATCCAACCTTGTTTCCTTTTCTCGTTTTGCCCCCCTTCCTTTCCCCCTCCCCCGGTCCCTTGTTAGAATGCTTTAAGATCTTTTCCACTTTCATGTTCACCAACATGGTCCCCCTAATGCCCGGACCAATGTCTTGGCCCCATTTAGCCCAATGTTTTCAACGTGACCTCATTCATTTTTCTACTCTACTCTATTGCACCTTCTCTGGCACGAACAATTGGCTTATCCACAATCTAGGCTCTGAGCAAAAGTTTTGGCTACTCTCCCTAATGCCTTCCAAGGAGATGTTTGGCCTGTGTCCTTCTTCCTCCAAAGAAAGGATTCCAGAAAGTCTCAGGCTAAGCTTAAGTTTGTTGAATATGATTATGCCGCTGCCCTCTTCACATTTTTTCTTATGCATACTTTTGAATGTTGTCTAAATTTGAGGTCCCATTTAACCCTAAAGTGGAACTAGTGGAATTGGCTGCATGCAAGCATGCATCGGGGTCACATAGTAATACAGTGAATCTGGTTTTAAACATGTTACCTTCCTTCGACATGAATTTTGCAAAGCCTTCCCCTCCTGTCCAAGGAGAGGTCATCAGTTGAGTCACATGTCTGCTTGTAATGTCTGTATTTGTTCCACAAAAAACTCTGGTAGCTATTCAAAGTTTTTCAGATTTGCACACTTGTCTCCGACTTGGAGTCATTTCCACAAGAATAGTCGCCTTTAGAGAGAGCTTGTTGTCCAGACACTATTGAAGTGCAGAAAAAGTGCTTAAAAAATACGTGATTGGCTGTCTGTGGGCTAAATCACCAACCGTAGACAAATTGACGTTGCAAAAGTCATTTTGCAACGGATTTTCTAACGTCACCACAGAACCCTGGCTATCAAACCGATTGCATAGGGTTACTATGGAATGCCAAAAACCCTTACCTCTACCCTTCGGAAGGAGTAAATGATATGAAGGGCCGGATTCAAATATCACGATGGTTGGTTGCTGAGGTATCCCCCCCCCAAACCCCCTCCTTCCCCCCCGCCCGCCCCAACCACTACCCCAGTACACCACGCCCTCCCCCTCCCCCCGCCCACCCCCACCCGCTACATCCCCCTCCCCCGCCATCCCCATATCCACGCGCCCCTGTCGGCTACAAGGGAGGGTTAAAAAAAGAGAACATAAGGCATCGTGGTTATGTCCTTGAGGTGCCAGCATTTAGATGCTTATGGAGGTTGTTTCGTTGGAAAAAACGCTATAAAACAGACAAGTGTTGTATTTTTGCCTTGCCTCCGTTCTCCGCTGGTTTTAGGTAGATTATGCCGGCCTGCATGGATTTTCATCGCCTAGAAATCTTTAGCAAGCACCGTGATGTTTTTGATTTCTCCATCGAGCGACAACGATTTTCCATGTGATGTTGGGAAAATCGCACATCACCAGAAAGCATGTTTTCAGAAAGGATTATCGTGATAAGATTTATCAGAACTTCCATAAGAATGGGAAAATACTGTTCTAGCAATCTCTGCCAAGAGTTCTTAAGAGCAAACACGACCTTTCATGTTTTCATCGTCATGTAATGAATTTTTCTATGGAAAACTGTGTTCTCCAAAATTGCGAGGTAAAAAGATGGAATGCCTTAAAGAGAGAAGATCGATAAACATCTGGACCTGGCGAGGTGCTAGGGCCATGAACATCTCTTCCGAAGAACCTATCAGCCATGTTCCACGCAATGCAGGGAATACATCAATGCATGTGCAAAAACGTACGTTTGACAGTTTCGTGACGTCAAGAAAATCGCATTACATATTGAGCCGCCTTATGATCTATAAGTAACATCGTGCAAAAATGTTGCGACAACAACACGGTGCCTAAACAAAGCGCTCTCGACCTCAAATCGGTCATTTCTTTCGTTTGTCCATGTTTTTGAAGCTCCTTCAAAAACTGGCCGCGGCGTGACGTCATCATCCGTATTGGCCATTAAGTGTCGCTCGACATCAGATTTGGCCATAATTGAGTGCGCTCCGCAGCCTCCCTTACCGTTTTAGCCATATTCAAGCGCGCGCTGGCTCCTCCTTTGAAATGTGGCCATTAAGACGGCGGACAAAAAACGATCACGCGAGCGAGCGACATTGACGGAAGAAGCCCCATAAAAACTCGATGATCTCCCAAAGCCATTCTCAGCATTAAAGGTACAAATGTGTATACAAAAGATGAAAGACAAACCTTCAAGCACGCTCCCAAAAATAAAGACATGGAAGCGCAATGCCCAAAGAAAATGAAACTGTACAAAGAAATTTTAATGCCTTCAAAGCATCTTGAGAAAAACAATAAGTGATGGAAATCAAAAAACAATTACTCGCCCTTCATAGGATAAGCAAGTTAGGTAAATCAATCGTCCTCATATAAAATCATTAAGTATTCAAAATAATAAACATTTTTCAAGTTTACCACTTCATAGATTTCTTTGCAATTTATTTATCTTCCTTATGCCTTATTGGCTTATATATAGAAAACAAATACAGATATGTATCTAGTAGAGCACAAAATCTTATATAGTTAATAAACGTTTATTCACAGATCTTGAGAAAAGAAACCAGATTCATTAAAACATAGCATACATCAAAAATTTTGTGATAACTCAAACTTTAAGCACATGGAGAGGCATAAACAATACTTCAAATCATGATCATGTAACATTTTCAACAATTCAATACTTCTCGAATGATTTTCTACGTTATCTGTCATGTAAAATGCGGAATATTATTGTTCATGAAATGAAAGTTTCTCACTTTTTTATTCAAACACGTTCTTGTACAGTTAATTTAAATATAAAATTTCTTTGTTAGACATAAACATGATAACATCTTGAAATTTGTATGATAGGTTAGCAAATGATAGGGAAATTTTGGTGTATTTTGGTGTACTAACTTAATATTTTCAACATATGATCAGTTTAATGTATAATAACTTTACACATAAAATGGAAAACATAATGTAGAAAATCCTTAGATGTGCATTGAATTAGGGGAAATTTAACATGATCATGATTTTGAGTACTATTGGTGCCTTTCCATTTTCTTAGATTCTCATTCATCACGTAAACTTTGATGTATAACACATTTTGATTAATCTGATGTCATTTTGAATGAAGAACTTAGAATATGTTTTCATATTGTTTGCAAGATTTTGTCATTTAATGAAAAAATACTTCTAGTTTTTTGCTTAATGCAAGAAAAAGGCATGAAATACATAAATGTTTGCGAGTGAATTCATGAAATGTTACACAATAAAAGGTTTTTTTCATGGAAATTGATTAAAATTTCATGAAGAAGATTCATTTACCTAATTTTCTAACCTAATGAGGGGCGAGTAGTTTTATTTTGATTCACAACACCTTTTTTTCTGAATATTCTTTGAAGGAATTCATAATCCTCTGTTAAGTTTCATTTCATTTCAACATTGTGACTGCATTTCTTTAATTCCGGGAGCGTGCTTGAAGGTTAATCTTTTATCTTTCATATGCATCTTTGTACCTCTAATTCTGATAATGGCTTTGGGAGATCATCGAGTCTTTATGGGGCTTCTTACGACAATATTGCTCACTCTTGCGATCCTTTTCTCGTCGGCCTTCTTGATGGCCACATTTGAAAGGAGGAGCCGTCGCTTGTTTCAATATGGCTAAAATGGTAAGGGAGGTTGCGGATCGCATTCAATTCTGGCCAAATCTGATGTCGAGCGACACTTTATGGCCAATATGGATGACGACGTTGAGCCGAGGCCAGTTTTCGAATGACCCTAAAAAAACATGGTCTAACGAAAAAAATGACCCTCAATTGCAGCAGCTTCATTTTGGAAATTTTGTGACTGAGTCCTTTATATGGGGGACTCGTTTCATATGAAACTACTTCCAATGCTTTCATGGAAAATTGCTACGTTTCGTACATGAGAGCGGAATGGACACGAGCATGATACGAATAATAGCAGGATAAGTGCAAGGTTCGGAGAACTACTGGTGGACCGTTTTCAGTGTTGAGCAGCCTCAATGAATTAGCATGGATGCTTCAACCTAGGACCCGAGTCTACCAGATTCGAAGCCCTCCCAAGTGGTACCGATGAGAGGCATTCCGTACCACGACCATCTGAAACACAACCAAAGAAGTGCACACAGCTCGGCTCGGAAATTGTGGACAGTTGCCGTCATCTCCCAGCCCACAACTTTCTCCTCTCGTTTCGAGTGTGATATACTATTCATAATCGTGAGGCAGCTCACCAGGATCTCCGCGCCGTGCGCAGAGATCCTGGTGAGCAATCTTGATGGTAGGTGTAAACGACAAAGATGACAGCACCTGCAGTCGCACGACGCGGGAGGTGCGCACGTTCGCAAATTTCGGCGGAATGTTTCAAGCCCAAACGCCTTCCAGTCAGTGGAAAGGAAAATGTCTTCCGGCGAATGGGAAAGGAAAACCTTCTCCGCTTTTGAATGGAAAAAAGAGGACTTCCTCTTCGGCGTAAGAGGTGGAAGAATCACTTTTGCACTGAAATGAGGAATGTCGCTTCGCGCACAAGAGTGAAAAAGATGGAATTTCCATTGAGATGGACTGCCCATGATGGAATGTGAATGGAGAGGGAAATCAGGTTCCATAGTTTTTGAAAGAGCCCCTAACATGGATGATGCAGGAATGTTATTATGAAACATGAAAATGGAAAGAGGAATTCCGTTACCTTTGAGGGAAGGACGGTTTGGAATAACCAACCTGAATTTCATGTTCCATGGACTGGTTCCTTAAACGTTGTTTACGGTACTAGGAAGTGAGGTCACATATGGGAAAACAAGAAAGGAATTCATTTTCCTTGAACAAAATGGGAAAAGTTTGATGTCATGGTGTACGTTGAAAGAAATGAAGAAGCATCGAAAATGAACCCGACTAGTGAGTGGTAAATGTTTTTTTCGACGTGGTCGTAATTGTTCCAGGAAAGGATATTTGAAATGGAATGTTACGAATGAAGGAAATGAAATCAAATGTGTCAAAAATGATTAAGAAAAGAATTGTTCCGGGAAAAGGGGATGTAAGAATGGAGAGGCAAAAATTGCGGAGCGTAGAGGCGGTTGTAGGGTACCGTCAGGCATGATTCTCCCGAAGAAACACCGACTGTGGGTGCAGAACGCGCGTCGAGAGCAGTGAGCGCAAGCACGCACCCAGTGCACGCGTACGACCCGCGATCCACGAATTGTTCCGGGCAAAGGGGACGTCAGAATGGAGAGGCAAAAATTGTGGAGCGTAGAGGCGGTCGTAGGGTACCGCCAGGCACGCTGCTCCCGAAGAAACACCGACCGTGGGTGTAGAACACGCGTCGGGAGCAGTGAGCGCAGGCACGCACCCAGTGCACGCGTACGACCCCCGATCTACGAATTGTTCCGGGCAAAGGGGACGTGAGAATGGAGAGGCGAAAATTGCGGAGCGTATAGGCGGTCGTAGGGAACCGCCAGGCACGATTCTCCCAAAGAAACACCGACCGTGGGTGTAGAACGCGCGTCGGGAGCAGTGAGCACAGGCACGCACCCAGTGCACGCTTACGACCCCCGGTCCACAAATTGTTCCAGGCAAAGGGGACGTCAGAGTGGAGATGCCAAAATTGCGGAGCATAGAGGCGGTCGTAGGGTACCGCCAGGCACGCTTCTCTCGAAGAAACACCGACCGTGGGTGCAGAATGCGCGTCGGGAGCAGTGAGCACAGGAACGCACCCAGTGCACGCGTACGTCAGAATGGAGAGGCAAAATTTGCATTTAATTCATTTTATCGTAACGAAACAAAAGTCAAGTTTAACCTGAGAGAAGTATTACCACTCAAATTAGCCTTTAATCTCCTATTAAAAATATTACTACGTTAGATGGAGGGTGACAAAAACCGACCCTCAACTTCCCTACTGGGTTCAACGTCATTACGAAATTGCTGAAGTCGTTTCCCCAACCCCCTCCCCCCCAGCTCCCACCCATTTTTTATCTCCATTGGGGATCACCTTCCTTCCCAGTCCATGTTCCATAAGCGAGTTTGAACGACCAAATTGTTCCTTCTGCGTCGTCAGAATATTCACTGTCCAGACATGTTAAAGAGGATTCGCCTCTTCAGTCGATGGAACATGCGTTATCGCACCGTCGTGTAAGCCCCAAGAAAGTCATGTAACAATACATTATTTTACAAAAAATTCAGGCATTTGAGACAACGTACCCAAGTAGGCGTTGGTTCTCCAGACGGCTGCATGTTTGGAACTCCTCCGCAAGTAGTCCCGCGAGTTGCACACTGGCCAGCTTCTGTTGGCTGATTATCTTGCACGGACTGATCACCTTTAGTTGTCTGCGCAACCTCTGCTGCCTGACGAACATCCGCGGCCTGAACGGGTTGCGTGATCTGAACGCCTTCCGGGATCCGAATACGTGGAGTATTCAGATCAACGACGTGCGGAGACTCAACGGCTTGGGTGCTCTGACCTGCTTGCGGGGACTGACAGACAGATGGGGATGGCGGGAACTCACCGGCGGTCAGTGACTGATGCGTGGGGTTACCAGACTGCGGAAGCTCGCGGTGCTGTAGCAGCTGACCGGACTACGGCAGCGGACCGGACTGCGATGGCTCTGCGGCCTGCGGGGCCTGACCGGATTGCGGGTTCTCACCGGGCTGGGGGATCTGACCTCCCTGCGGAACCTGACCGGAGTGCGGGACCTGCCCGGGCTGCGGGACCTGACCGGACGCAGAGACCAGACCTGACGGCGGGACTTGACTAGACGGCGGGACCTGAGTAGGCCGCGGGACCTGACTAGACGGTGGGAACTGACCTGGCTGCAGGAACTAACCGGGCTGCGGGAAGTGACTTGGCTGCAAGAACTGACCGGACGGCGGGGTCTGACCGGACGGCGGGACCTGACTGGACGGCGGAAACTGACCGGGCTGAGTGAACTGACCGGGCTACGGGAACTGACTGGGCTGCGGAAACTGACCGGGCTGCGGGAACTGACCGGGCTGAGGGAACTGACCGGGCTACGGGAACTGACCGGGCTGCTGGAACTGACCGGGCTGGGCGAACTGACCTGACTGAGGAAACAGACCTAGTTGTAGATACTGACCGGACTGCGAGAAGTGACACGAGTGAGGGAAGTGACCGGACTGCAGGAAGTGACCGGACTGCAAGAGCAGACCTTGCTGTGGTAGCTGAGCCGACTGTGGGAACAAATTTTGCTGCGGGATCTGAGCAGAATCAGCTGCAGGGGTAGCAGCGATGGCGGCAGTGGCAACAGGGGTGGCGGTAGTAGCGGCTGCGGTAGCTGCAGCAACGGCAGCAGTGTCAGACGCAAAACTATCTATGCCTCTTCCTGACTGAACAGATGCGTGGCGACCGTCTACGGATGCCGCGCGAGAGACTTCTTGCGCCGCGATTGCCTGGACGCGCACTCCAGCTGCGGCTGCGGCGGCACATCTCTTTGTGTTGCGGGCGCGCCTTGCAATAGAACTACGAACAGGTTTGGCATGCGCAGAAGATGAAGAGTCAAATGTCTGAGGTCTTCTCTTTCTCGTCGCGGAAGGTGAGTTTCCATCCGCACAGTCCGGATCATCAAGTTTCTGCGAAGAACACACGAGAGAGTTTTTCGTCACGTCTATTTGTTTCTTTAAGATTGATTAACTACTGCTAACATAAAGAGTGATCTTACCGTCTGATTCCACTGGGATTTTGCTGATTCGAGTTTTCCGCACAGCGGCCTCTTGAACTTCTTGTCGGGGTCAGGGTGCTCAATCATGAGATCATTGATGTTATCTTCCTCTTGGCGGTAAGGATTTTTCAGAACCNAGATGAAGAGTCAAATGTCTGAGGTCTTCTCTTTCTCGTCGCGGAAGGTGAGTTTCCATCCGCACAGTCCGGATCATCAAGTTTCTGCGAAGAACACACGAGAGAGTTTTTCGTCACGTCTATTTGTTTCTTTAAGATTGATTAACTACTGCTAACATAAAGAGTGATCTTACCGTCTGATTCCACTGGGATTTTGCTGATTCGAGTTTTCCGCACAGCGGCCTCTTGAACTTCTTGTCGGGGTCAGGGTGCTCAGTCATGAGTTCATTGATGTTATCTTCCTCTTGGCGGTAAGGATTTTTCAGAACCAAAGGCCGCTAGAAAAATGCCTCAAAGTCCAGTGTTACAGCATTTTTACCGGCACCCTCATCCCTTGCCTTCTCACGCACAATCTTTTGCGTGGCATGTATTTGAAGGACGAGCCACGACGTCGACGGGCACGCTTGCTCGAACCTCTGCAACTTCTGGAAATCGTCAGAGTGGAACTTCATAGCAAAAAACTCTAACACTTTGTGCGGTTGCCTCCATGGCTTCCTTCCAATGGCCATGCCGCATGCGCCCATCTTTGCAAGCCATTGAAGTTTCGGTAATGTTACCAGGTCTGCAGAATAGAATTCCAAGCGTGGTCTCAGGTCATGCGACACAAATAACTTTACATGCGTGCAAAAAGAAACATTTCAGATCGTACCTTCTGACGTGCCGATGAAGGTGTGTGGGTGAAGCAGCGGAACGACTTGCGACGTGCCAATTGCTTCAGAAGCCATGCCAGCAACGGGGGAAGCGACCGACGTCACAGCCGGCGCACTGGTGTCACATGAAGTCCCGTCTGAACCTGCTGCATCCGAGGAGGAAAGGACGATTACTTCCGGCTCCCTCAACTCTTGCCTACCGCGTGCGCGAGAACGCAGAGCAACTGATCTGGGGTTGCGAGGGGAGAAGGGCGATTCTCCTGTTGTCCCGCTCGACGGCGAGAAGTCAAGTTCCTCTGTGACAGACTCCTCCTCCGAGATCCCAGAGAACGACCTCCTACGAGGCATCCTACACCTACGGGTCTCCCACGCGGGAGACACCAAGTTCTAACCCTAGGGTTTCAACGTCAGGCATCGTCACCATCTACCCAAAAACGAAGTGTCAAAACCGTCAACAACGGACCAAAGCAAATGAAATGGACGACGATACGCACCTAGTAGCGATGAAATCCCCGACTTGACGACGGAAAGTAGAAAACACGGTAAGAGTACACGAAAGAGTTGCCTGTCCATACAATACAAACGAGAAATGTTGTTTATGTAGTAGGAATATCAGCTTCCGGACAACAAAAGAGGACCGTTCTGTTCAAGAAGCAGGCAAACGCTGTTATGTCAGCGCAAAACAGCGTGTTCGGTTGATAGAAGGTTTTCTTGTTTCGTTTCTTAGAAATGAGATTGCTATACAGGCTGACGGAAGAGGACAGTTTCCATCGTTGAAACCGGTGTTCATTGTTTCGTGGAACAAAACAGACTTTGTTTCCCGTTTTTGTCAACCAAAGAGTTGCTTTTTTCTATTTATGTAGAAGAAATATCAGGTTCCGCAGAACGGAAAACGAACGTTCTGTTGAGCAAGCAGGAATACACTGTTATAGAAGAGCATTAAACCTTTTTGGATGACAGAAACGGTTTCACCGATTCATGTCCGAGAGGAGAAATGTTGATCCGGCTATCGGAACAGGACAGTTCCATTGATGAAACTGTTTTTTTCATGTTTCTTGAAACGAATGAGACACCTTGTCCACCAGAGCATAGCAAAAGTCATGGTTCGTGTCCCCAAATAGGAATGCCCTTTTCGTAACGTGAAAAAGAAAAGTTACAACAGTGTAGAAAATGAGGGTTTGCATCTAGATGTCATCTTTTCGTACTAGGTTTGTCCTTCGAACGCTTGCAAGTCTAAGCCGAAGTCGACGCAGAATTCCTCTTTCGTTTTCCTTGTGTCGTTTGACAATGCATGGCGATTACGTTTCCCACTCCCATCAGACGGAGACAGAGTTACCTGTTTGGTTTACGCTTGTGGGTTCGTTCATTCTGGACTATTAGTGTCTGTTGTACAGCGGTGACCTGCGTCGGACCAAATGCAGCAGCCGGACTCTAGTAGCTGGGTTGTCTTGTCTAGCAAAAAAAACGTTTTTCGTGAATGAACATGGAAAACCCCTTCGTGGTAGACGGAGTGGTCCATATTGTAGTCAGCAAACAGGCATATTCGCGTCCGGATGATTCATCAAACACGTTTCTCGTTCTTGTCCTCCAAAGAAGAGGGAAAGTCTTGGTTCGTGTCACCAAACAAGAATGCCCTTTTCCTATCGTCAAAAAAGATGGAAGCAGGCAAAGTAGGAAACGAGGGTTTGCTTCGGAATGTCACGTGTCCGTGCAAGGTTTGTCCTTCAAACGCTTGCTAGTCTTAGCCGTATTCGACGAAAATGTATCTCGTTTTCCCTTTCTCGTTGAACAAAGCAAGGCAAAACCCTAAACCAGATCAGTGCAAAACTCATGTTTCGTACCATCAAACAGGAATGCACTTTCGTCGCGTGAAAGAGTGGAATCCGGGCGGTGTACAAAACAGGGGATTGCATGTGGATGTCATGTTTTCGTACTAGGTTTGTCGAGCAAATGCTTGCAAGTCTAAGCCGAAGTCGACTCAGAATTCCTCTTTCGTATTCCTTGTGTTGTTGGACAATGCATGGCGACTGCGTTTCCCACTCCCATCAGACGGAGACGCAGTTACCTGTTTGGCTTACGGTTGTGGGTTCGTTCATTCTGGACTATTCGCGTCTGTTGGGTAGCGGTGACCTGCATTGGACCAAATAAAGCAGCCGGACTCTAGTAGCTGGGTAGTCTTGTCTAACGCGAAAACGTGTTTCGTGAATGAAGATAGAAAATGCCTTCATGGTAGACGGAGAGGTTTATGTTCTAGTCACCAAACGGGCATATTCGCGTACGGACGAGTCATTGAACACGTTTCTCATTCCTGTCCTCTAGAGCAGAGCGAAAGTCATGGTTTGTGTCACCAAATAGGAATGCCCTTTTTGTCTTGTCAAGAAAAAATTGCAGGCAATGTAGGAAACGAGGGTTTGCTTCGGAATGTCACGTGTCCGTGCTAGGTTTGTCCTTTGAACGCTTGCTAGTCTTAGCCGTATTCGACGCAAATGTCCTCTTTCATTTTCCCTTTGTCGTTGGACAAAGCAAGGCAAAACCCTAAACCACTCCTGTCAGACTGAGACAATGTTACCTGTTTCGTTTACATTTGTGGGTTAGTCCATTCTGGCCTTCGGTCCGACCTACGTCGGACCGATGATTGGTTTCACAGTTTCTGTCGCGTCAAACGAGGAACCCTGTTCCGACGTCTAAAAATGTAAACCCACTTCTGGNAAACCCTAAACCACTCCTGTCAGACTGAGACAATGTTACCTGTTTCGTTTACATTTGTGGGTTAGTCCATTCTGGCCTTCGGTCCGACCTACGTCGGACCGATGATTGGTTTCACAGTTTCTGTCGCGTCAAACGAGGAACCCTGTTCCGACGTCTAAAAATGTAAACCCACTTCTGGATGAAGGCGAGGCCTCTTGTTTGATTCATGAAACGGGCATGTTTCCGACGGACACGGAGCCATGAAACACGTTTCCCATTCCTTTCATCCACATCAATGCATAAGTCATGTTTCGTGCCATCAAATCGGAATGCACTTTCGTCGCACGAAAGAGTGGAATCCGGGCAGTGTACGAAATAGGGGTTTGCTTCTGGATGTTATGTTTTTGTACTAGGTTTGTCCTTCGAACGCTTGCAAGTCTAAGCCAAAGTCGACTGAGAATTCCTCTTTCGTTTTCCTTGTGTCGTTGGACAATGCATGGCGACTACGTTTCCCACTCCCATCAGACGGAGACGTAGTTACCTGTTTGGTTTACGGTTTAGGGTTCATTCATTTTGGACTATTCGCGTCTGTTGTACAGCGATGACCTGCGTCGGACCAAATGCAGCAGCCGGACTCTAGTAGCTGGGTTGTCTTGTCTAGTGCGAAAACGTGTTTTGTGAATGAAGATAGAAAATGCCTTCATGGTAGACGGAGTGGTCCATGTTTTAGTCACCAAACGGGCATATTTGCGTGCGGACGAGTCATTGATCACGTTTCTCATTCCTGTTCTCCAGAGTAGAGCGAAAGTCATGGTTCGTGTCACCAAACAGGAATAACCTTTTCGTCTCCTAAAAATGAAAGTTACAGGCAATGAAGGAAACGAGGGTTTGCTACGGAATGTCACGTGTCTGTGCAAGGTTTGTCCTTCGAACGCTTGCAAGTCTTGGCCGTATTCGACGCAAATGTCTTTCGTTTTCCCGTTCTCGTTGGACAAAGCAAGGCGAAACCCTGAACCACTCCTGTCAGACTGAGACAATGTTACCTTTTTCGTTTATATTTGTGGGTTAGTCCATTCTGGCCTTCGGTCCGACCTACGTCGGACCGATGATTGGTTTCATAATTTCTGTCGCGTTAAACGAGGAACCCTGTTCCGACGTTAAAAGATGTAAACCCAATTTGGTTGTAGGCGGGGCCTCTTGTTTCATTCATCAAACGACCATTTTTCTGACGGACACGGAGTCATGAAACACGTTTCTCGTTCCTTTCATCCAGATCAGTGCAAAAGTCATGTTTCGTACCATCAAATAGGAAGGCACTTTCGTCGCGTGAGAGAGTGGAATCCGGGCGGTGTACAAAACAGGGGCTTGGATCCGAATGTCATGTTTTCGTACCAGGTTTGTCCCTCAAATGCTTGCAAGTCTAAGCAAAACTCGACTCAGAATTCCTATTTCGTTTTCCTTGTGTCGTTGGACAATGCATGGCGACTGCGTTTCCCACTCCCATCAGACGGAGACGCAGTTACCTGATTGGTTTATGGTTTTGGGTTCGTTCATTCTGGACTATTCGCGTCTGTTGTACAGCGGTGACCTGCATCACACCGAATGCAGCAGCCAGACTCTAGTAGCTGGGTTGTCTTGTCTAGCGCAAAAACGTGTTTCGTGAATGAAGATAGAAAATGCCTTCATGGTAGACGGAGTGGTCCATGTTTTAGTCACCAAACGGCCATATTCGCGTGTAGACGAGTCATTGATCACGTTTCTCGTTCCTGTTCTACAGAGCAGAGCAAAAGTCATGGTTCGTGTTACCAAACAGGAATAAGCTTTTCGTCTCGTCAAAATGAATGTTAATGGCAATGAAGGAAATGAGGGTTTGCTTCGGAAAGTCACGTGTCCGTGCTAGGTTTGTACTTCGAACGCTTGCTAGTCTTAGTCGTTTTCGACGCAAATTTCCTCTTTCGTTTTCCCTTTGTCGTTGGACAAAGCAAGGCGAAACCCTAAACCACTCCTGTCAGACGGGGACAAAGTTACCTGTTTCGTTTACATTTGTGGGTTAGTCCATTATGGCCTTCGGTCCGACCTACATCGGACCGATGATTGGTTTCACAGTTTGTGTCGCGTCAAACAAGGAACCCGGTTTTGACGTTAAAAATGTAAACCCACTTCTGGTGGAAGGCGAGGCCTTTTGTTTGATTCATCAAACCGGCATATTTCCGATGGACATGGAGCCATGAAACACGTTTCTCGTTCCTTTCATCCAGATCAATGTATAAGTCATGTTTCGTGCCATCAAATAGGAATGCACTTTCGTCGCGTGAAGGAGTGGAATCCGGGCGGTGTACGAAGCAGGGGTTTGCATCTGGATGTCATGTTTTTGTACTAGGTTTGTCATTTGAACGCTTGCAAGTCTAAGCCGAAGTCGACTGAGAATTACTCTTTTGTTTTCCTTGTGTTGTTGGACAATGCATGGCGATTGTGTTACCTACTCAGGTCAGACGGAGACGTAGTGACCTGTTTTGTTGACGGTTTTGGGTTCGTTCATTCCGGACTATCAGCGTCTGTAGTGTCGCGGTGACCTGCGTCAGACCGAATGCCGCAAACGGACTCCAGTAGGTGGGTTCTTTGTCTCGCGCGAAAACGTGTTTCTGTGAATGAACATGGAATATTTCTTCATGGTAGACGGAGTAGTCCATGTTTTAGTCACCAAACGGGCATATTCAAGCCCGGACAAGTCATTGAACACGTTTCTCGTTCCTGTCCTCCAAAGCAGAGCGAAAGTCATGGTTTGTGTCACCAAACAGGAATGCCCTTTTCGTCTCGTAAAAAAAAAGCTACAGGAAATGAAGGAAACGAGGGTTTGCTACGGAATGTCACGTGTCCGTGCTAGGTTTGTCCTTCGAACGCTTGCTAGTCTTAACCGTATTCGACGCAAATGTCCTCTTTCATTTTCCCTTTCTCGTTGCACAAAGCAAGGCGAAACCCTAAACCACTCCTGTCGGACTGAGACAATGTTCCCTGTTTCGTTTACATTTGTGGGTTAGTCCATTCTGGCCTTCGGTCTGACCTACGTCGGACCGATGATTGGTTTCACAGTTTCTGTCGCGTCAAACGAGGAACCCTGTTCCGACGTTTAAAATGTAGACCCAATTTTGGTTGTAGGCGGGGCCTCTTGTTTCATTCATCAAACGGGCATATTTCCGACGGACACGGAGCGATGAAACACGTTTCTCGTTCCTTTCATCCAGATCAATGCAAAAGTCATGTTTCATGCCATCAAACAGGAATGCACTTTCGTCGCGTGAAAGAGTGGAATCCGGGCGGTGTACAAAACAGGGGTTTGCATCTGGATGTTATGTTTTCGTACTAGGTTTGTCCTTCGAACGCTTGTAAGTGTAAGCCGAAGTCGACTCAGAATTCCTCTTTCGTTTTCCTTGTGTCGTTGGACAATGCATGGCGATTGCGTTACCTACTCAGGTCAGACAGAGACGCAGTTTCTTGTTTCGTTGACGGTTGTGGGTTCGTTCATTCCGGACTATCAGCGTCGGTTGTGTGGCGGTGACCTGCCTTGGACCGAATGCTGCAGCCGGACTCTAGTTGCTTGATTCTGTTGTCTAGAGAGAAAACGTGTTTCGTGAACGAATATGGATAACTACTTCGTGGTGGACGGAGGCCCCATGTTTCATTCACCAAACGGGCATATTCCCGTCTGGACAAGGAGTCCTTGAACGATTTCTTGGTCCCTGTCATCCAGTGCGGAAGTCATGGTTAGTGTCACCAAGTAGGAATGCCCATTTTGTAACGTCAAAGAACAACGTTACAGGCAGTGTCGGAAACAAGGGTTTGCTTCGGAATGTCACGTGTCCGTGCTAGGTTTTTCCTTCGAACGCTTGCTAGTATTAGCCGTATTCGACGCAAATGTCCTCTTTCATTGTCCCTTTGTCGTTGGACAATGCAAGGTTCCCTTCTTCTTTTTTTCCGAAAATATCCGATGGACGGCGGAAGGGACAACGCTGCAGTACCGAAGCCTTGCAGCCGGCTATTGGCCATGGGTCCCACCACTACAGTCCATCTCCAGCCTTTTCCACGTCAGAAAGTCCATCTGCAGCTGCTGCCGCCCAGCTGCCACGTGGGAATGAGCTGGTTACTGGTTATGTAGCCTCATCCTGTCTCCTCGTTTCTTGTAATCGGTTTTTCTTTGCAGCACCGCAGTCATCCGTTCATCCGTTCATCCGTTCTTCTCGAAGTATCAGCGATGGTCCATTTGCCTCGCAGTTTTCGCGTTCATCCGTCAATGCATTGGCTGCTTTAGACTTCACCTGGTTTTGGCATGAGGAAATCATATTTTCCCTGCTGAACTCGTCGCGAACTGCTGGGCGGCGTTGATACTCCACTTGTTTTTCAGGAGTCTGTTTCACGCACGAAAACTATGTAGTCAGATGTAGAGAACGTCACGATTCATTTTTCCATTTTGGACAGTGTTTTTTTATACCAATGCATCTGGGGGGTCATTGACTTGTTTGCGCTTACAAACGTGCATCGCTTGTTGTGGAAGGACGGGGGATAGGGTGACCGCCCTGCTCGCGAAGAGAATCCTTGACTTGTTGGGACGCTTATTGCCTTTTGATCTGGGTTCTGTTTATTGTGAAAAGCCTTTCGTGAAGTATCTGTTTGAAATAAAATCTAGCCAACGTCTCTGAAAGATAGTTGCGGCAAACAACTCCTCAGCTGGAAACGAGAAATCCAGAGTCATCGTCTCCCAAAACAGAACGACGTGCGATGGGATAGACGGAACTGCGGGGTGCATGGTTAGCATAGCTACGGGACGTGAACTCCGTGTTAGGCGTGGGCCACGCCTAACACGGAGGCCAGCCCCGTAGCTATGCTAACCATTCACCAGAGCTACACCGCCATCTGCATGCACCCACAAGGTTTCGGCGGGGGCAGCCTCGGCAGGAGGTTTCTGGAATGTCCGGCATGGATGCTCTGGGGCAAACCCTCGGCGCCAGTCTCTCAGACGCGATGGCTGCTGCGCAGCAGCAAGTGAATGGCCTCACGTGGGCCCAGCAGCAGCCAGCCATCGCAGCTGTCGCCACTGCCCTTATCGTCATCGTGCTGGTGAGGTTGCTTCTTCGCGGAGGGAGGAGCAAAGCGTTCGCGAACCTTCCTGGGCCCAAGTGAGTGCCCCCTTTCGCATGTGCTTGCAGGGCCGGCGCAGTACGGCGCAATGAAGCGCTGTGCGGCGCCATGCAGCGGAATGCGGCGGGATGTAGCACGGTGTGTCAAAATCCAGCGCTGCGGCAAAATGCAGCGCAATGCGGCGCAGTGCATCGTGGTGCGGCGCAATGCAACGAGGTATGGTGCAGTGCAGCGCGTTGCGGCGCAGTGCAGCGCAAGGGAGGGAGGAGTGAAGAGGGAGCTTCGCCATCGGCGGCCAAGTGAGCCGTAATCATCGGCCAAGAGAAGTCTCGCGATTGGCCCAGCGAAGTTTCGTCCTTGACCAGGGGAAGCTTCCCTATGCCAGCCAATGACAGCTGCTGAAAGTTTCAGCGGCTGAAACTCCTGCCAGTAGCAGCCGCTGAAAGTGCTGCCCGCTGCTGAGTTTGCATGGCAAGGTGCAATGTGATCTTCTGTTGTGTGAGCCAGTCGCGCCTTCGCCATCGTGCGGCAAGATTCGTGCCATCACGGCATTGGTGTTTTTGCTGGACGAGCCAGCAACCATAGCCGTCTGACGGACTAGCAACCATAGCAGTCTGACGGACTAGCAA